>CANUEY010478225.1:0-181512 GCA_948099555.1 Croton setiger | reverse complement strand
CTCCATAAAGTTCCACATATTTCTAGAGGGTTCCGGACTCTTCCAGACCATTGTAGACACTTCCGGTTGATTCGGGGAGGTTGGGTATTGAACCTCTGCGGATTTCGGGCAAAATTTAAGCGGCGCGTCACAATATGCATGGAAAGGACTGAGATAGTCTGAAAATTCATCAGTTTAACTATGGTTATTAGACAATCAAGAAATATACACAATCAAGAAAAGCATTACACAAGGATTTCAATAAGTTCAGAAAATCACAATCAGGGTATATGATTGAAGGATTCTGAATATTCTCTAACTCCTTATACGCATCAGATTCCAGAATCTCTTTGCTCATTTCCCTCCATGGAATATCTCTCTTTTCAGCAGTACTGTTCCATGGACATACCAAATTCCAGTCACCAATCAAAATCTGAAGAATACCCAGATAACAAATTCTATAAAAACTAACAACCCACGTGCTAAAAACTTACATAACAACTAAATTTAAACCCTCCCCAGTATAACAAAATTGCAAAAGACAGTATTTTTTTTAAGGGAAATTAAAGGGAAAGATAGCATTTTTAAGTTATAATCAAAGGAAAGAACCTGATAAGAACTTGTCTTGCACCAAACTTGAGTATTGCAGATAATGGCTTAAAGGAAATTAGAGCTCCAACAAGACGGGAAAGTGGGGTCTGTCCTGCCCATTTGGGCATATCTAGTTTTCCCTCTTCATAAGCCATAGACATTTTAACAACCATTGAATCTGATCTTCTTGATTTTCTTCTTCCATGGCCAATGCCAAAGGTCAGGGAAAAAACAGATAGGTTATGGGTATTTGCAGAAAATGCCATTGAACTCGAAAGATCAGTGAAGAAGAAGTGAAAATGGAGGCATGTATACACTATTGATGGCAAGACAAAAACAGAAAAGTTTGGAACTTTACTGGAGGATAATATTTGTTTGGTTGTCACTATCAGAAGCATAGTCTCTGCTCCACAGAAATTTTAAGTTTATTGCAATAATTTATTCTAACTTTTCAATTACAAGGATCACCAAATGAGCTGGGTTTGGAATGGGTATCTCAATTGGAGAACTGTAACTTCAAATACGGCCAACCTAGTGTAAACTCTCTAACGCACTTACTAAGAAAGCTTTTGATCATAATTTTAGCTCTAGTTTGGTTAATCAATACTATTAGCTAAAAGTTGTAATGGGCTGCAATCTTTAATGAAAAATCTATTATCTTTGTCAAAAAAAAAAAAAAAAAAGAAAACACCAATGGAAGAGCAGTTAGCAATTGATGCTGGATTTGTTGCCTTGTTACACAAGGGAAATATTTCCCTTTGATATTTCCAAGTTCCAACCAAAAGCTTAACTTTTTAAATTTTCTTTTAAGAGTTAACTTTTTAATTTTGATCGGTAAAAATGTTCTTAAAGAAAATTAGTTTTCCATAACATATTTTATAAACTGTTACAGTTAAACACTATTTAAATAGTTAATTTTGCTTAACATTTACTATAAACAGAATTTTATTTTTTTTTTCACTATCGTTACTTTATGCTTTATGCAATATGAGGGGAGGAAGTCTTTTTTCCTATTGTTAATCTATGCGTTATGCAATATATGGGAAGGAACTCTTTTTTAAAAAAAAAATCGTAAATAAAGTTATAAATGAATAAATAAGCTTACGAACAGTTTGGAGTTCAGCTCGCTAAATACTCGTTCAAATTTGTTCACTCTACTAAACTGTTCGGCTCGCTAAATACTCGTTCAAATTTGTTCACTCTACAAAATGTGTCGAGCTTAATAATCGAATTCGTTTAACAAATGAATCGAGCTCAAGTTTAATTCGTTTATCTTTCAATCTTTACATTTCTATGTAAATTTATATAGTTATTTGAGGTTTCTTGCTGTATCTGTATTTATGGTTGAATCCTGTTGTTGTTCATGGTTTAGATGTAGATCCGAATTCTGATTTTGGAATTTTAACTCATGATTGTTTATTTTGTTTTGATTTCTGGTTTGGTGTCTTGAATTGAACTGAGGTAAAAAGATGGGGGATTCATTTGGTGCAGCTGGTAAGATAAACCATCTTGCACCAAGCTGAAATCATAATTGGTATGTTTTCAGACTTTTGAATAACTATCTGATGGTTAGATAGTAATGGAATTCTTTTCTTTTGAAATTGATTTTAGGATTTGCATTTATTTTGAGAAGGATATTTACATCTGTTTTTAAAAGGCTTTGTTGAAATTGGGTTTTGAAATTTCTTCGACATTCTGGTTTCATGTTTTGTTATATTTGGAGGAAACTCATTGGTAAAGGTGGCCATGGGCCGGTTAGGCCCGGCTGGCCCGGCCGAACCGGCCCGTAACTGCCCCAAAACCGGCCCGTGTTGAACCGTAACCTGAACCGGCCGAAAGACGGGCCGGTTCAGGTTTGAAAATTTTTTGAACCGGAACCGTTTAAGCTCGTGAACCGTGAGCGAACCGGCGGACTTTTTGAATCGAACCGGCGGTTAACCACCATGAACCGTCGGTTAACCGTCATGAACCGCCGGTTTTTTAGCCCGAAATTTAACCGCCGGTTACGGTTCGATTGAACCTTGAACCGTGGCCCGGCGGGCCGCGGCCCGGAACCGTCCCGGCCCAACCCGTGGCCACATCTACTCATTGGATTATGGTGGATTAGAAGAGCAAGACGGCCAATTTTTTACCAACCCCCATACTCAGCAATCTGAATATTGTAATTTTGTTTTTAATTTTTATTGTCGTCTTTTTGTAATTATTCATTGTATAATTTTTAATATCTAATATATGTTTAAATTTTGTATTTTAATTCTAATTACTGAATTGAGCTCTTAACGAGCTTTGAGCCCAGTCCTCGCCGATCGTAACTCAGTCACGCTCTCCAGTGGAAAATTAGAAAAATGAAAATGGGTCCAATCACTTAATTCTGACCCAACAAGATTATCTCAGGCAATTAAAATTAGTAGTAATTTTTTCTTAGCAAAGCCTGAATCCGAATCATCCTTGTCTTGTTGATGTAATATAAAAATATAAGAAATGGGATAATTCAAACACTTACATGTTGACATGCTAAAAAAAACTGCAAATGCTGCTACATTGTTGCATCATTGCTTCATTTTGTGGTGCAAATTGCCAAATTGAAAGGAGTTGTTCCGGCTGAGTTCTTGCATCCGTTGATTTTCTCCAAGTTGTAAAATAATATTATAAATATTTATGCATGTCAAACTTCTTTTTTTAATATAAAAAAAAATCATTAATTAAATATATTTTAGGTGATTTTTTTACCTTCATGAAATAAAGGTAGCTAACAGTGATACTTAAAACTTGATAAAAACTCATTCAATAAAGGTAGCTAATAGTGATGCTTAAGAGTCGATAAAAACTTATTCAAGATAAGATCACAGGATGAATTGAATCTGGGCTATGATTCAAACTCCAATACCACAAAAAAGGAAAGAAAATACCAAATAATTATTACCAAAACATTTAACTGCAAATTTTACTAGTCACATGGCTTGTGCTTGCAATAAAGACCAACCCCAAACTCAGTCAATAGAGACTTCACCTGAAAAGCATTTTGTAACCATTATGTAAATATGAAACGGTCAAGCCTTACCATGGAAATCTTAATTAAAATTAACTGCCCCATTTTCAAGCAATTTTCAAACTTGAACTGTAAAAATTTCTATATATAATTGCATATAAGGGCACTTTTAAGGGTATTCTAATAATCGTACATACATGCATGCAAAGAAAAATCTCATCTTTTTCTGCTAGCGTGTAAAAAAGTAGAGCTTGTTTGGTGCGTTAGTTCATCTTCTTATTTCTACTTCGTTCCTATCTTCCCTTCCATTTTTCACATACCCTTTTTCCTGTTTCTTCTAATGGAGCTACCAAGAAAAGCTCCGAATTCAACTAAACCGAAAACTCAATACAGAATTGCAGCAAAGAAAGTTTTTTATAAACTATCACGTCCGGTTGGTTTCTGTGATTGGCTTCCTTTGAAGAAAAAAACTGATTATGCATCATATATATTGAGAAATGTGAGTTGTGAAGCTAGACCTGGGGAAATTATGGCGATTGCCGGTCCGAGTGGAGCTGGAAAAACCACATTGTTGGAGATTCTTGCCGGGATGATCCCACCTAGTAGAGTTTCTGGTCGAGTTCTTGTAAATGAGCAACCGATGAATGTTAAATGTTTTCGGACATTATCAGGATATGTCACACAAGATGATGTTCTTTTCCCACTTCTTACTGTTGAAGAAACTTTGATGTACAGTGCTCGCCTCCGTTTTCGAGGGGAGTATCAAAATGCTGTGTCTAGAGTTGGAGAATTGCTGAAAGAGCTTGGATTAGAGCATGTTGCCAATGTGAGAATTGGCAGCGAATCAAACAGGGGAATTTCTGGTGGGGAGAAGCGCAGAGCGTCCATCGGTGTGGATCTAGTTCACAACCCGGATGTTCTTCTGATTGATGAGCCAACATCAGGATTGGATTCAGCATCAGCTCTTCACGTAATTTTGCTGCTCAAATCTATGGCTACAAAGCAAGGTAAAACAATTTTGCTAACTATTCATCAACCTGGTTTTCGAATACTTGAGCTGTTTGATCAGATTCTGTTATTATCAAATGGAACTGTTCTTCATCAAGGATCCCTGCATCTCCTTGAACAACAGCTCCGATCTGCCGGTCATTCCATCCCTAGACATGTTAATGTTCTTGAGTTTGCAATCGAAGTTTCAGAAGCTCTGATCATTGATTTTGAAGAAAGTGAAACAGAAGATAGTGAGATACAACAAGATTTTGATCACATCAGAATAAATCCTGACGTTGACAATGTTAAATATAGTAAAATAAGTTATCCTAATGGCCATGGTAAAATAAGTTACCCAAATGGCCGATTCAAGGAAATTTTAGTACTAGTTCATAGATTCTTCACCATAATTCGCAGAACCAATCAGCTCTTCACTGCAAGAATTCTACAAGCCTTGCTAGCCGGGGTTGTGCTCGGAACAATATTCATGAATGTGACTAAAGATGCAAAGAAACACAAACTACAAACTCAAATCGGGTTTTTCGCGTTCAGTCTTACCTTCTTGCTGTCATCCACAACAGAAGGCCTACCAATTTTCTTACAAGAAAGAAGAATTTTAATGAGAGACACTTCAAAAGGAGTTCATAGAGTTTCTTCATACGTCATATCAAATACTCTTGTGTTTCTTCCATTCTTGTTCATCGTAGCCCTTCTCTACAGCACCCCGGTGTACTGGCTCGTAGGACTAAGAAGCGAAATGGACGGGTTTATCTACTTCTTACTAATAGTATGGATGGTTGTTTTGATGTCAAATTCTTTTGTTGCATGTTTTAGTGCTCTTGTTCCAAATTTCATTATGGGAACATCTTTGATTGCCGGGATTATGGGATCTTTTTTCTTGTTTTCTGGGTATTTCATAGCAAAACAGGACATACCAAAGTACTGGATTTTCATGCACTATTTAAGCTTGTTCAAGTATCCATTTGAGTGTTTTATGATCAACGAGTACGGAGGAGGAAAAGGAAAGAGAAGGTGCTTGGAAATTATGGATGGAAATTGCTATTTGTATGGTGAAGATTTTTTAGTGCAACAAAATCTGGAAATGTCAAAGAAATGGAGCAATATAGGAGTAATGCTAGTTTTCATTCTTGGATACAGATTTCTTAGTTTCTTGATTCTGTATTACAGATCATGCAGAAGTCGGATTTAATTTTTTTTTCATTAATTAAAATGCAGAAATAAAATAAAATGATAAGAGATTAGCTTTCTGACTATTTTATCTTGTTTAATCCAACTAGTTCTATTCTATACAATTTGTTTTTACTAAAATTCATGCATATTTCAGCAGCACAAATTTAGTGTTTTTAGTTGTTCAAGATTCTGACTGCATTTAGACCATATTCAATATTCAAACCTTTTTCTTCAAGAAATGGTTCAATTTGGATCAACAAACACACTTATGTACAGGTCAACAACTTTCTCACACATCCTTTTCCAGGAAAAAAGAAAGATTTAAGACACCAAGGACAATACTCGATAATCCGTAATGCAATGTAATCGCGATTACGTAAAATCATGCAAAGTAATCATGATTACATTACATTATGTCATATCAAACATTTAACTTAGTTCATTGAATTTTACACACAAACATATTTCTGTTTTCAAAATTCCACTAGTAAAAATTTATTTGACTGTAGGAAAGCTATCGCCTCTGCAACTAGCTGATCCGACACAAGCCCAACCAGATTTATGATTGCCTCAGGCCTGTAATTGTCACAGATTTCTTAAGTTTATTCCAGTGAATGTTCTATCAATTTATATATGTATATGAACAGTCATTGTACACCACAAATTTATTACTTATTAACTCTTTTTTATCTCAATAAAAAAAATGAACGATACATCAAGATGATGAACATTTTCAGCCTATCAGTTACAGAAATGACAGCAAAAAGATCATATTCAGCAACTGAGGAATCTGAATAAGCACACAATTTTACACAACAAAAGGTAAAGTATTCTATCAGTTAACTGTAATACTATAGCACCCACCACCTTGTATGCCAATCGAAGAATATGATCATATTATATATAACATTATATAAGAAATGAGCATAAATATCAGTAATGCTCACCAGAGATCTCCTGATGAGGATGAAAAGGAAGGATTGAACAAAGAAACTCTTCGCCTTTTATTTGAAAATGTGGATTTCAATGCAAACTCTTCTGAAGCAGAAAATTTGTCAAGAATAGATCTGATAACTTGATGGACTGAACTTGTAAGAACTCTGCTCGTTTCGGTATTTGCAGTATGCCCTTCTTTGCAACTTCTCATCACAAAAACATTCTTCATCCTGTCTTCCAAAGTTGCAATCTCTGCCCTCAGAACCATCACATGAAGCTCCTCAAGTGCTTTTCTCAAATCAGATAAAAGTCCAGACTTATAATCGCAACTTAGCAGTACCTTGATTATACAAGGAGCACCATTATCCAATCCATTTTCCTGTCCTTCCACTCTTACTTCATCAATATCTGTTGGAATTAGAAAACCTTCACTAGCTTTTGCCGCGCTAGTCTTCAGTTCTTTCAAATGGCTTATAACTTCTGCTAGCAATGATGCCTTGTCCATCTGTGAGTTCAATCATCAAGTCAGTAACTCCTCCATATCTAAGAAGTTAAACAAAAACATCTGCGCGCAACTAGTAATGATCAAATTCTTATTATTACACATAAATGATCAAATTCCACCATGAACATCTCTTCAGCAGTAAATCAATTGTTTGCAGATAATTCTAACTGATAAAACACAAATTTAGAACAATATTAATCTACATGCAACTTAGAAGCAATGGATTCTCAGAAAATGGATTAATCATCAATAGTTGCCGATACATAAACTAAAACCCATAACTTCATCATAAGAGAAATTCAAAAATTCCCCTTCAAATTGAATTGGAACTTGGATTACAAACTTATAAATAAAAAATTTATTTTAAAAATATCAAAATGGTTGATCTCACTAACATAAACATTAAACATGCAACAACCCATTTACAGAAACTTATCATAAATACTTCTAATCTTTTTCAGAATCTCATTAGATTATAACACTATATTATATTCAAACTATAATGCAATAATCAAAAAATAAAAATACCTTCTTGGCACCAGGAACTAAGCTCCTAAGAGTGTCAAGATGAGCATTAATCCTAGCTCTACGTTTCCTTTCTGCTTCACAATGATTCTTTAAAGCTTCAATACTTCTCTCTGCAGGAACAGCTTTTTTCCCAACAGTCACAGTAGCCTCCACAAGCTCTCCTCTTTGACCATCCAAAACCAAAGAAGAAGAAGAAGTTGCATTACTTGTTTTGGCATCAAACCCAGAAGAATTTATATAAAACCCTTCACACAATCCCTCCAAAGAATGAGTTTCCATGTCTAACTAGAGTAAAGAAATGTGCTTTTTAAGTTTTTAGATAGTGGGTAAGTTGTGGAAACTTAAAATGCTTAAAGCTAAACAGTAAGCAAGAATCTTGAAGGAAGATTTGGTGGGGATGACCAAAAATAGAACCTTAAACGATGTAGTTTTGGTATGATTACACTTGTTCTTGTTGTAGCAACTATGGCTTCCATTAAGGAAAGAAGGAAGAAAATGTATAAAAGATTAATGAAGAAGAAGAGAGGAAAAGGCATTAGTGGGAAATGGAAATCATGGTGGTAGTGGTAATATAGTGGAGTCCTCATTTCATGCCTACCTTTATCCTTTAAAAAAAGGCAAAAATACTTCCATTGCCAAGCTTTAGCCACCTTCTTTCATCATTTTGTCTTCTTCTTGTTAAAAACTATGACTATAATGGGTCTCAAATTTCGAATTCATTTCATGTCAATCAATACTTCTTATTTGACATGAAATTATTTATGGTTTAAAAAAGATATATCTTGTAAAGATGTAAATAAAAGACATATTGTATATAGACTAATATGTTTGATTTAATATCCTCCTCTTTCTCTCTCTCTCTCTCTCTAAACCATATTCACTTCTTTTTCATCAGCTTTTACCAGTCATACTCTTTTCTGCTATTTTTTACTTAGTTTTTATGAATGAAATCTATCTCTTTTATACCTTCAGAATGAATAGATAAACATTTAGTCATCTGAATTAGAAATAATTTGCGATTTGAAGTAATAACATTTTATAATTTTTGATATGTTTACAATATACAGATTATTTTTAAAAAAGTAATAATAATAATATTTTATTATTTTTGAGACAATTTTATATTTACACTCAACAAATAACATAATAAATTAACTCTAGATATTTTAGTTCCATTATAACAAAATTTAGTTTGCAAATTTTCAATTAAGCTCAAATTAAAAAAGTTATTTTTGTTGCATAAGTTAATAACTAAAGGTCTAATAAGCAATTAACCCAAGATTGTGTCTCCAAGGGTTCAATACATTCTAAAGTCGAGAAAAATTTAAAAACTACCCAAAAAAAACAAGGATCTCCTAAATTTATTATAAGAATGTGAACACATATGTTATGTATTACTGCTACTGTAAGAACACAATAAAGAAAAAAAGAATTAGTGACGGAATTTTTAGATTTGCGTAATCCAGTCACCGGCGCCCACATCCTTGAATGTAGTTTTGGATGTTTATAGGGTACGATTCTGTACACTAGGCCTCACGACAAGCATCAATGGGACCCTTGTCTTCAATTGCCATGTCTTACTTTATTATTAGCCAATCACACCATTACCAAACCTCTTCATTTTTCATTATTTTTCTTTGACATTAAAAAAAGGTTATTAATATTAATATTAAATTTTTTTAATTCCCACTAATCTACTTTGGTATGCTAATGTATCTTTTAAACCACTTTTGCCTTGTCATTGTTGTTATCTTTTTCAAATTTAATACTATCTTTTAAACACTGAAGCAAGTTTCTTCTTATAGTACCCTTAAAAAAGTGGAGAGAAAATAACTGTACCTAATTACAACTCAACAGTGCATTTACTGGTAGAAGAAGACTGTTTGTGCGTGAGAGGAAAAATAAATGCCACCAAAAACATAAAGCAAATGTTAACAAATGGGTGTTTTTGCAAAATTCTAGTTTGTAATTAGGTACCATTTTCTATTTATCTGTATACAGATAATAACGTATTTCTGTATAAATTGGCCGTATAATTTTTAACGTATTTCTATATAAATTGACCATATAATTTTTTTTTTAACTCAAATGTGTTTGCTTTTCTATATGTTAACATTAACTGCACCCACCTGACAGTATATTAAAATAATTATTTTTTCACGATTAGTTTGAATTATGGGAAAAATGACACTTTTTCCTATTCACCCAATTTTTTTATTTTTTGAATTAAATGTATTATTTTTTTTATTTTCAAAAAAATCTTAAAATAACTACTTTTTGGATAAATTACACAACAAAATTGAGTTTTTGCCTTCTATTTATGTATTGAAATTATGACAAATGTGAAAGAGGTTTAAACTTGTGTAATAACATGTATTCTAATTTTTTTAACATACAACTCTATTGTCTCCACCCTTTGATTCTACATTTTTCCATATCTATAGCTATCATAAATTTAATATACAAAAATAAAATTAAATACTATCATATCATTTAAGGAGGTGTCCAATAATGACTTTTTTATTTATTTTGACTTGAATTTTTTTTATACTTTTACTTTATTTAATCTAAATTTTATCATTATTAAATAAATAATAACCGATCTAAATTAGTTTTTTTGAAGAGGTGATCTAAATTATTTATTTTTAATAATTATAATTTATATTCATGATCATTAGAAAAAATTTGTATTTTTTAATATTAATTTGTTATGAAAAATATTATTTTAAATTAATTAATAATTGTAGTTAATAATATGATCAATTTTGTGTATAATTTTGTTGTGTTTGTTTGATATGATGCGGATGGTAAGTTGAAATTTGTATCCTATTCTACCCTTCCCTTCCAACAGTAGGAGATAATTGGAGTATGAACATATTTTAAATTATAACTAATTATCTAAATGTTATAATTGTCAAAAAATATATAAAGAGAAAAAAAAATTAGAGTGCAGAAGTAATAGCTAAATTGACTATTCGGAAATTTGAACGAAAAATTCAATTTTTTATGGTAATAAAAAATTGAAGTAGAAAATTAGTGTTCAATGGTTGTTTAGGTTGTGTATTTGTATAGAGAGTGGAGATGAGAGGAGGCTAAATATAAAATAATTCCTAAATTACTCATAAATTTTAAATTAATTTCACAATAGAACTGTATATATCAGTTAAGCTAAACAAAATTTCAATTAGGATAAAATTGGTTAAAAGTGAAATTGATTCAAAATTTAAAATAGAGTGAAAAGGGTAAAATACGTTTTAAAATGTAATTTCACAATCAAATAATTAAATATTAACTAAAACTTATTATTATTATTATTAAAATCATACATATAGAGGTGTTTGAAAATTGCATAAAGGCTGCTCACTTTTATACAAGTTGACGATATTACTTATTTTTAAGCAAATTAAATGACTAACTCTTTAAAAATAAGTATTAATTTTACCAAATGGTCTCATAAATGAGAAAAATTCAAATCATTCCTATTTCCACATTGGGTCTGCTTCCCAAATGCAATGAATTGGGTTCCATGGTCCCAATCAAAAGCTCTAATTTTGCCAAACTTTCTCATAGATGCAAAACCTCCCCATTGAGTCTCCTCTTATTTTTTCCCCTAAATGCAATAAATTGGGTTCCATCATCCAAATCTCATAATAAATACTACTCCTCACAATTAATAATATTAAAAACTAATTAAATGAGTTTTTTATTTGGATTATGATAACTGAATTCAACCATTGTCGTTTAAATCTCCACATCCACATTGGATCTCCTCTCAATATTTAAACCTTCAGATCGGATCTCATCTCAATGTTTTTTATTTTATTTTAAATGCAATAAAATTGGGTTCCGTAGTTCTAATTTTTCAATGCCATAAGAGAAAAAAAAGGAAATAGGACTCAATTTCAATCCCTCATTGCACAATGCAAGCAACTTTGCAAAATGTTCTTAAAAAAAAAAAAATTAGAGTCATATACCACATCTTTTATATATAATTAGAAAGAATAACACTTATTTTTTATAATGAATAAAATAGAATATATTTTTTAAATAAACTAATTATACACTTAATAATAAATAATAAAATTTTATATAAAATAATCAATAATAAAAAAAACATAATCTAAAACCAATGAAAATTTTTATCTTGCATTCATTCCTTAAAAAAAATTTAGAATTCCTTTCCTATACATTCATTCCAAAAAGAAAAAATCCACATAATCTTCATTTGAAAAAAAAAAAATTGCAATAACCAATTATACAAGTCATATATATCAATATAAATAATATTTATTGTAGTTATATAGTAGTATATATATTAGTATGTATGATTCATATATATTGATATGTATGATATTTATGACAGTATATATATGAATATTATATTTTCTTATATACTGATACATATAGTTTTTATTGCAGTATATACTGATATAAGTTAATTAAATATCAGTATATATGAATCATGTATACTGTAATATTGATCATACATATTAGTATACATAAATCACGTATACTAATATATATGCTGTCATATTTTTTGTCATATATACGGTAACAAATGTAAGCAAAGAATATAACTCATATATAGTAGTATATGTAATTTATATATATTACAATAAGTTATGGTATATATATTGCAAATAATATCATATATACCAATATATATGAATCATATATAATAGTATATATATTGCAATAAACTCAAACAGTTAATATAACTCATATATAGTAATATATATATAATTCATATTTACTACAATAAATTATGGTATATATTTGTCACATATACTACTATATATATATACATCTTCTCAATCATCTACACCAATGAGTATAATACATGATTTTCGATCGACGATTCATTGAAATTATAAACAATAGTTGTCGATTTGGTAAAAAAAAAAAAAGACGAAAAAAAGAAGAAATTTGATAAAAAAAGAGACGAAGAATAAGAAGTCCAATCGAAATACAAAGAGAGAGCCATGTGAAAGAGAGAAAAAAATTTAAAAATAAATTTTGAAAATATAATGGAGGAGTTAGTTTGAAAGAAGACATAATCTAGTCTTTTTTAAGAACAATTTAAATTAATTTTAATTAATTCATATTTGTATAATTAATTAATTTTTAAATAAAATAAATAATTAAAAATAATTTATTAACTTACAAATAAATATATAATTTTATTAACTTATTGATATTTTATTTTAAATTTAAAATAAGTGTTATAGGTTAACCTTTCTTAAAAAAAAAAAAAAAAAAAAAAAAACCTTTTCCAGCTTTGTATCGTGGATAGACCAAATCTAAAAGTTTGAAACGTGGCATATAGATACAAAGTTGGCGCATTTCGTAACCGGTGCATAATAGCATTTCGCATAAAAAACACGTTCAATAATAAAACTAAAGCTACCAACAAACAGCCGCTGCAGAAAAAAGGAAATCAAGTTCCAGGCAGAGTTCTACTCACTTCAGTTTCTTATCATCTCGGCCGCTAGTTCCTTCTCCGCTGCTCTATCACTCCGGCGCCGTCAATATCTGTGAAATCTTCATCCAGTTACTTGTCCTCTAAAGTCGGTTCAGGATTTCTGAACTTGAATTCCTTTAGGCCACTTAGAGCTAGTAACCATGGCAGTGACACCACTGGCAGCGGCGGCTCTGCTCTCGGTGCTCGCATGGTGTCTACGCCTTCGAAAACTGCTATGCCTACTATCTCTCTTGACTTTGAAACCTCTGTTTTCAAGAAGGAGAAGATCTCTCTTGCTGGACATGATGAGGTATTTTTGAAAAATTTGCTGTTTAATTTTATTTCTTATTAGTACCAAAGAGATTTTAACGTTTTTTTTGTCTCTTTTGTAGTAAAAATTGTGACTTTTTTTTTCTTGTTTGATGTGAAAATTGAAATGGGTGTTTAAGAGTTCGTGTTTCTAGAGGGGAAAGGAGATAAACCCTTAATGTTAATTCACTTCATTTTACAACTTTGGCTCTTAAGAGTTGAGACAAGAAAAAAAAAAAAAGATAGACACTTTATAATTTATTTATCAACAAATTGACATATTTCCTTCATTGTAATGTTCTGGTAAGTTTACATAGTAGCAGTATAATTCAGGTTACATAATTTTAATAGCTCAGCCGACCTCTGCCTTAGTTTAGGATTACAACTGCTCTGTATTACAAGCAGCAGCTTGGCCGCTAAACCGGCCTCCACGGCATTTGTAGCATATGCTTCTAGTACTAGCTGACAAACTGTCCACAAAATTGACAATGCTAGATATGTACACTTCTCTGATACTTTCATTAGCACCTTCACTGCATTTGGAATTGTTTTGGCACAATCCTTCAAAGCACTCTTACTTCGAAGTCACTCTTATTGATGCATTTGGTATGATGATTGTTCTACTTTCTTGTGTTTTGTATTTGTTTTTTCTCAAATGAGCCAACTTCTTTTTCCAAATATGTTTGTTGGCTTCAATATTGCTACTCTGTCTTGGATTGTGTTCATGAGTTTTTTCTGGTTTTAAAAACATCAATTTCATACAATTTCATTCATACTAAGTGAAACCGAACTTTGATAATTATTTCAGAATTAGCTTTATTGAAAATAGATTATGAAATTCTTGTATCAAAAAAGGAGAAGTTAACAAATATTGTCTTTGTTGAAAATGGATCATGAAATTCTTGCATAAAAAAAGGAGAAGTTAACAAATATTATCCTTAAGAGTTCTTCCAATACGTTTGATTTGGAAAAAATTATCGGTCATATCTTGAGTTTTAATAAAATAGTTCAAGAAATTATTTTGGATGGTGGAATAAAAAACAACTGGAAAATAATAGATGCGTTTGGTAATTCGCTTGAAAATAAAGCAATTTTGCAAATGACCTATAATAAGGTGGAATTTGGGAAATAGAATTTACAATGAAAATTGTATGAATACAACTAAATATATAGAAGTTGTGAATGATTTTTGAAGATATTATGCGAACATCACATCGTTGAGTTAACCTTAAAAAAAGGCCCACTCACACGTCAGAATGCAAGAATGAAAAATGCACAACAGAAAAAATAAAACTAGTTCGTGTACCATCATTTTTACAAGCTCAATTACAACGTCTAATACTTGTATGGAACGTAACTAAAACTCGAAGAGTCAAAGTGATTGTTTTAAAATAAATTTTATAGTTTAGACAAATATATCCTATTTTTTTAACTTACAATCTTTTGTTATAGGTGAAAAATTTTAATTTATTCGTAAAATTTATATTTTTATTAATAATACAATTTTTTTATTATAATTTAATTTTCAATTTATTTTTATTTGTTATATTTCATTATTAATCAATACAATTTTTTTTTTTCATTTTCATAATAATATGGTTATTTATTTTTTTTCAATTTTCATATTGTACAAGATTAAATTTATTTTGATATATGTTCAGTTGTGTTTTCTTTTTTTAAATAGTTGCAAATAATATGAGTTCCTCAAACACAAACTATACACTGGAAAACAGTCTCGTTGTGTTCACTCGAAAACATGGAAGAGAAGTTAACGTCAACACAGGTGTGAATTAAATTTAATAGCGGTTAAATAATATTATACTATCAACTTATTTCTGTACTTTTAGAGTTGTTTTTTATTCTTATTTTGAAAAATTTTATTTTTTATAATAGGTTGTGATGATCGTCTCTGAATATAAGAAAAGATATGCAATATGAACACATGTTTCCATTAATGGACATTACAAATGGTAATAACATAATCAAATTTATTGCTAATAAAATGTTCTGATTTTGAACATGATTTAATATACGTTTGTAACTTATAGGTGGACCGTCTACGAGTACACCACATCATCATGGATGTGAGGACATTTTTGGTACTGAAAATACCAATCCAAATATAATTGACTTCAAAGAATATTAAGCATAATATAATGTCAATTTCATTGCGGAATTTGTCCAAAGGTTAGTATATTTATTTTGAAAAACTCAAATGCTTTCATATATGATTTAAAATAAGATTTGCTCTCACTTAATTCATACTTTTATGCAAGAAATTATAGACTTTAGAATTTGCACGGAACAACGTACTGAAATGATAAGTTATATTTCAAATCCAACATCAAGCGCACCTATTTTTTTTGGTAAGTAAAATATGCTAATATATGTTTAATTGATACATATATAATGCGAATACTACAAGTAATTGAACACTTGTAATATCACTGTAATTTAACTTCCTACAACATAGACACAGGTAGTTCACGTTCAAGAACGGAATTACCGGACTTCAACGAGTACTCGACTGAACAAGATACCAATAATTACACAACAATTATTCTTATTAAAAGTTATAATATGAGATTATAATTTTCTTTAATTTATAAAAATTTTTATGATGTTTTAAATCATTAACAGATGAGTTTGAAAACTCAAAGGAAGAACAACATGAAGACATTAAAGAAGGTAGTAAAACTCAACCCAAGTGATTCTATAAACAACTAAATTATAAAAATTTTCTAATAAGGTTTATATGTGTATCTTTGAAAATTGTTTAACATTTTTTAAAATATTCAAAATTTTTATTTACAGATGTTAACATGCTTACACATAGTTTGATCTAAATAATTCTCCAGAGTGGTTTACCCTCAGTTCTATTAATAGTAATATTTTAATTTATACCTTAACTGTAGTATTTAATATTTTTTATAGCACATTATTATGTGATGTTATTAACAGATAGTCTTGAAGACTTCATAGACGAACAACTTGAAGATGATAATGAAGGTAAATAATTTTTAAAAATTTTTATCCTCAAGTTACATTCCAATTAATTTACTATTAGATTAATGTACTAGCTTAATTTTTCACATTCACTTTGTTTTCAGCAAACAATGTTGAGTTTGGTGGAATAAGTAATCTAGGTATGTACTTCACATATTTATATATGCAATCCATGCACACATATGCACCAAATATTAAGAAAATAATAGTTACATTATATTGAAACTGCCCTTGTTTTTTCCATAAGAATACTGGGATATAGGTGACCCCACCTACGAATGTCAATATTGTGGCGCGTACTTTTGGTATGAAGAAAATATTCAGAAGACTAAGAAAAGTACGATTCCAAGTTTCACAATGTGTTGTAACAAATGCAAAATTAGGTTACCTGAACTAAAAGAGCCACCACAGGTTCTTAAGGATTTATTCTTCGGGACAAGTATATACTATTACCTTTTGATACATATTATAGTGGTGCATAATACTTTAGGATTTACAAATTAATCTTTGTCACTGTCTACCGAAACCCAGATCCAATAAGTAAACACTTCCAAGAAAATATAAGATCGTACAATTCTATGTTTTCTTTCACTTCCATGGGAGGAAGAGTTGACAACACAGTTAATGAAGGAAGAGGACCCAAAACATTCAAGCTATTAGGACAAAACTTTCATCAAATTGGAAGTTTACTACCTCCAGACGAATCCACACCAAAATTTGCCTCGTTGTATATTTATAATACTGAGAATGAATCGCAAAATAGAATCCGAATGATGAGGTTTGTAATTCTAAAAGTCTTGAATACTTATTTAATTACCTCTTCATTCCAAACATTACATGTGTACGATTCTCAGTTGATATTTTACTTAATTCTTAACAATCGTTATATTGATTTTAACTATCATTGTAACTCTGGTTCAGACATATCAACACTTGATATTGACATTGTCGATGCTATAAAAATAATGCTTGATGAGCATAATGTTCTTGCAAAGTCATTTAGAATAGCGAGGGATAGATTTAGAGAGTATCCTAACCTAGACTTAAAACTCGTGTTATTAAGGAGAAGGGCCAGTGGTGGAAGACAATACAACTTGCCTACAGTCAATGAGGTTGTTGCTCTGATAGTAGGTGATTTTGACATTTCCAAGGTACAGAGAGACATTATTGTTGAAACTAAAAATGGTCAACTGAGGAGATTCTTTGAATTAAATGATGCATATCTTCATTTGCAATATCCTCTCTTATTTCCATATGGAGAAGATGGATATAGGGAGGACATCTTATTTACACGAACCGGGAATTCAAGTTCAGCAAGAAAATGTGTAAGTGTGTGAGAGTATTTTGCATACAAACTCCAAGAGATGAGAGGCCACACACCGATAATATCACACTCTAGAAAACTATTTCAACAATTCTTGGTGGATGGTTATACAATAGTTGAGGCAGGAAGACTCTCATACATCAGGTTGAACCAACCGCTTTTTAAGGGTTGACAGATGCAGTATTAAATGGAGGGACTCAGCCGATTTCACAGGGAAAGAGGATAATTCTTCCGTCATCCTTCACTGGAGGAGCTCGATATATGATTCAAAATTATTAGGATGCTATGGCGATATGTAAGTGGGCTGGATATCCCGATCTATTCATCACCTTCACATGTAACCCACATGGGCCTAAGATTAAAAGATTTGTCACCAATAAGAGATTGAAACCAGAAGATCGGCCGGACATCTTAAGTAGGGTGTTCAAGATAAAACTTGACCAAAGATCTTTGGGACAAAGATATTTTTAGAAAATCTAAAGCAGGTACGAACATTTTTCTTCTGTATTTGTACATATTCAATTTTTATATTTTACATATGTTGATTTTCAAAATGACTTGAACTTTATGTAATGATGTGCACTATTGAGTTCCAAAAACGGGGTCTACCGTACGCCCATATTTTGCTATTTCTTCACGAGACTAGCAAGTATCCTACAGTTTCAGATATTGATAGGATAATATCAGCAGAGATACCAGATTGTAGTACTGAACCTCATTACTATGAAATGATGAAAAATCTCATGCTCCATGGTTCGTGCGGTAGAGCACGTCCTAATTCCCCGTGCATGCAAGATGGGAGGTGTACAAAGCATTTTCCAAAGCGGTTTAACATCACAACAACCATTGATGAAGATGGTTATCCAGTGTACATCAGAAGGGATAATGGCAGGACTATAAAAAAGAATGGCGTTGATCTCGACAACAGGTACTTAAACTTCCAAACACAAATCGATATTTACATTGCATAATAAGACCATATTAATCTTTTAGATTTTGACAAGTATGTCGTCCCACATAATAAATTTCTACTGTTGAAGTATGGAGCCTACATCAATGTTGAATGGTGTAATCAATTTAGGTCTATCAAGTACTTATTTAAATATGTAAACAAGGAGCCTACATCAATGTTGAATGGTGTAATCAATTTAGGTCTATCAAGTACTTATTTAAATATGTAAACAAGGGGCACGATCGTGTAACTGTTACTTTTTATCGCTCGGCAAATGAAGAAGAAGGTAGGCCAAAAGTAGATAAGATTCAAATGTATTATGATTGTCGGTATATTTAACCCTGTGAGGCAGCATGGAGAATATATGACTTTCCCATTCACCATAGAGAACCATCAGTTGAAAGATTGTCATTCCACCTTCTTGATGAGCAGCTTGTATATTTTACTGATGAACAACTGATTCTTACAGTAACAAATCGTAAAAGTATAAAAGAGTCCATGTTTCTTGTTTGGTTTGATGCAAACAAAGAATTTCCAGAAGCAATAGAACTTACATATGCAGAATTTCCTACAATGTTTGTCTGGAAGCAACCTAAGAGGAGGTTAAAGAAGAGGAAACAAGGATTTTCTATTGGTAGGCTTTATTTTTGTACCGCTTGGATATGGGGATTTGTATTACTTATGGTTGTTGCTGAATATCATTAAATGACTGACGTCATATGAGGATCTCAGAACGATTGATGGGTTCGTTCATCCTACTTTTAGAGATGTGTGTTATGCTTTAGGCCTTTTGGATGATGATAAGGAGTACATTGATGCTATCAGAGAAGCTAGCCAGTGGGCAATGTTAGTTTATGTAAGAAGACTCTTTTCCATCCTGCTGATATCCAATTCTATATCCAGGCCTGAATATGTTTAGGACGAAACCTGACACTTGCTGATGATATTACTTATGAGGAAAGATTGTCATCGAACAATCCAAATATTATATGTTTATAAATGCTCTTTGTCATGTGCAATTATTAATTGGTTAAAATATATTATTGTCTAATTATTAATCACAGGGATAGAGCTCACAGAAGAGGAGATTAAGGATCAATGCCTCAGAATGATAGATGATATCCTTAAGGGATGTGCAAGAAGTCTACAAGATTTTCTGACTATGCTACAGCCTACTTCAGGCGAGGAGATTATGATCGTCGTAACAGGTTGATAGCAAATGAACTCCATTATAATAGGCGAGATCTAACTGAAGAACACCAACATCTGTTGCCAAATTTAACATCAGAGCAGATATCAATATATGACACTGTTATGGATGTAGTTGATAAAGACACAAGAGGATTGTTCTTTTTATATGGATATGGCGGAACAGGAAAAACCTTTATATGGAGGACACTTTCATCCGCTCTACGATCTAGAGGAGAGATAGTACTCACGGTGGCTTCGAGTGGGATTGCTTCTCTGTTATTGCCAAGTGGTAGGACTGCGCATTCTCGATTCTTTATCCCTTTGACCCCAACAGAAGACTCAACGTGTAATATTAAACAGGGAAGTACATTGGCTGAACTCATTATAAAGACAAAACTAATTATTTGGGATGATGCATCGATGATCCATAGATATTGTTTTGAAGCCTTGGACCGCACCTTCAGGGACATTCTTCGATTTCAAAATTCATTCAGTAACGAACTACCCTTTAGTGGTAAAACAGTTGTTCTCGGGAGTGATTTTAGGCAGATATTGTAAATAATCCCAAAATGTATAAGTCGTATCTTTATCTTATAATTTTATTTTAATATCTAAAATCTATATTTAACTTTATCTCATTTGTGTTGTATAGGTAGTCGTCATGATGTTGTTCATGCGTCACTTAATTTATCTTAGCTGTGGAGCCATTGTAAAGTTCTGAAGTTGACAAAAAATATAAGACTACAAACGAACCGAAGTGGATCAGAGTTAGCCAATTTAAGACAGTTTTCAGAGTGGATACTAGCAATTGGGGACTGTACGGTAGGAGATGTAATCGATGGAATCGATAGGATATCTATACCATCAGATTTGCTTAGTGAACAGTTAGATGACCCCGTACCTACGATCATCCAAAGTACTTACCTAGATTATCTCCATTACTCAACAGATCTAAGCTACCTCCAGAATAGGGCAATTCTTGCACTGACACTGCATATGGTTGAAAGCATCAATGACTACATGGTGTCTTTTAATTCTGAAGTAGAGAGGACATATCTTAGTTTTGATGCTCCGTGCATGTCTGATAGTTCATTTGGATCTCTAAAACACTTGCATACATCCAGAATTCATAAATAGCATTAAATGCTCTGGAGTTCCAAACCACTCTATCACACTCAAGAGAGCGTAATTGTGATGTTACTTAGAAACATTGATCATTCTGCTAGATTATGCAATGACACGAGACTTTATATTACTAAGCTGGGGACAATAGTCATAGAAGCAAAGGTAATGTCAGGAACTAACATGGGCGAGAATGTTTACATTCCCAGGATGACGTTGACGCCGTTTGATATGAGGATGACGTTTAAATTTCAAAGACGTCAAATTTCTGTTATGTTGTTTTTGCAATGACGATGAACAAGAGTCAAAGACAGTCACTTTCTAATATCGAATTATTTATTAAGAAGCAAGTATTCACCATGGACAATTCTATGTGGCAGTATTAAGGATTACAAGATAAGTGAAACAGTTAACGTGGTCTATAAAGAAATTTTCAAAAAATTTTCCTAATAATATTGCATTAAAATTTTTTTGACTCTTTCCTTAAATACAATTTTTTAATACTCACAAGTTACACGTTCACTTTCTAATTTTGTTTAATAATAAAACAAAAGCTACTAATTTTGTTTAATAATAAAACAAAAGCTACCAACAAACAGCCGCTGCAGGATAAAGGAAATCAAGCGGTGTCTGTTCCAGGCAGAGTTCTATTCACTTCAGTTTCTTATCATCTCATCAATGGCGCCCGCTAGTTCCTTCTCTCTATCCACTCCGGCGCCGTCAATATCTGTGAAATCTTCATCCAGGTACTTGTCCTCTAAAGTCGGTTTAGGATTTCTGAACTTGAATTCCTTTAGGCCACTTAGAGCTAGTAACCATGGCAGTGACACCACTGGCGGCGGCGGCTCAGCTCTCGTTGCTCGCATGGTGTCTACGCCTTCGAAAACTGCTACGCCTACTATCTCTCTTGACTTTGAAACCTCTGTTTTCAAGAAGGAGAAGATCTCTCTTGCTGGACATGATGAGGTATTTTTGAAAAATTTGCTGTTTAATTTCATTTCTTATTAGTATCAAAGAGATTTTAACGTTTTTTGTCTCTTTTGTAGTAAAAATTGTGAATTTTTTTTTTAATTGTTTGATGTGAAAATTGAAATGGGTGTTTATAATTATAATGTTTGGATGTTTTAGTACATTGTTAAAGGAGGAAGGGATTTATTCAAGCTGCTTCCAGATGCATTCAAAGGAATTAAGCAAATTGGAGTTATTGGATGGGGTTCTCAGGTGAGAATATGAAATTATTTTGTAATATTACATTTAGGAAAAATAGCATAATTTGATTTTAGTTTTTGTTTTTCAGTTAATGTATATGCTACTTTCTGTTTATAATTATTCTCAATTGTTAAAGAATTTGGTGCGAATCATACGCTAATCAACTATTTATTGATATTCACCTTTTTTTTTTAAATTTATTTTTCTTTTAAGGGCCCTGCGCAAGCTCAAAACCTGAGGGATTCTTTGGCAGAAGCCAAGTCTGATATTAGAGTAAAGGTAATTAGTTTTTAATTCTATGTATTGGTATTGGTTAGGTTATATCTTTTGAGTTGTTTGGATTGCTGGTTGGATGTGGTTTATCGGTTTCTTGTTGGTTTTTCTTTTTTTCTTTGTATAATAATAATGTAGGTTGGACTCAGAAAGGGATCTCGTTCATTTACTGAAGCTCGAGCAGCTGGTTTTTCCGAAGAGAATGGTACTTTAGGTGATATATGGGAAACTATTTCAGGCAGTGATCTTGTAATGCTATTGATATCTGATGCTGCACAGGTTGGTTACTAGCTTTACTAAATAAGTTTGCACTCCCACAATATTTTGCCTTGAATTTCAATATATTTCTTCTTTTAATTGATTTTTCAAATTCATTGATTTTATGATAGATTAGGCTTAACGATTCGTATCTAATTTCATTTTTGTTGTGACAGGCCGATAATTATGAGAAAATTTTCTCCCATATGAAACCGAACAGTATACTTGGACTTTCCCATGGATTTCTACTTGGACATTTGCAGTCAATGGGACTTGACTTCCCAAAAAACATTAGTGTGATTGCTGTGTGTCCAAAGGGAATGGGCCCATCGGTGAGAAGGCTCTATGTACAAGGCAAAGAGATAAATGGTGCCGGAATTAATTCTAGTTTTGGAGTTCATCAGGTTCTCTCCATTCCTCGTATACTCTTGTTCAAGACAAGTTACGAGCTATAGAGCTCTATTTCATTTCACTAACTCTTTGTGTCTTAATGTTTTCCATTTTAGGATGTTGACGGTAGAGCAACAGATGTTGCCTTGGGATGGTCGGTTGCCCTCGGTTCACCTTTCACTTTTGCCACTACATTAGAACAAGAGTATAAGAGCGACATCTTTGGGGAACGTGGTATGTGCCTTGTAGGTTTACACATCATTGTTTGATATTTTTTGGTTGCTTGATTTATAACTTTTCACTTTTATTTTTGAATTTTAAGGCATTTTACTTGGTGCTGTACATGGAATTGTGGAGTCCTTGTTTCGACGATATACTGAAAACGGGATGTCTGAAGATGAAGCTTACAAGAACACCGTTGAGTGCATTACAGGAATTATATCCAAAATCATATCAACCAAGGTTTGCATTTGATCGATTTTGAGTCTTATCCTCTTCAATTCATTCCCTTTTATTCTATTGTTTTTCTTGTACAGGGAATGTTAGCCGTTTACAATTCCTTCTCCTTCTCTGAAGAGAGAGAACAATTTGAAATCGCATATAGTGCTTCATACTATCCTTGCATGGAAATTTTGTATGAGTGTTATGAAGACGTAGCTTGTGGTAGTGAAATTCGTAGTGTTGTCTTGGCTGGTCGTCGCTTCTACGTAAGATTATCTCATCTTTTGACATATGAATACTTATATTATATTGGTTTTTATTTATTTCTGCATCGATATTCGAGAATCTTATTGACGGTTTGTTATTTACCTAGAAAAGAGAAGGAAAGAAAGAAAGATAAGTTTGGATAATGTTATGTTGTTCCTTTCCCTCTACAGGAGAAGGATGGTTTGCCTGCTTTCCCAATGGGAAAAATCGATCAAACTCGGATGTGGAAGGTTGGTGAGCGAGTACGAGCAACTCGACCGGCTGGGGACCTAGGACCGTTGTACCCCTTCACTGCCGGTGTATATGTGGCATTAATGATGGCTCAGGTATTATTTGCTTTGTTTGGAGGTGTTTCCATGTCTTTTTTTTTTTTTTTTTTCATTTGATGAATCATTTAATTTTAACTTGTCATTGTATTTTCAGATTGAAATACTGAGGAAGAAAGGGCACTCCTACTCCGAAATAATCAACGAAAGCGTGATAGAGTCTGTGGATTCCTTAAATCCATTTATGCATGCTCGCGGAGTTTCTTTCATGGTTGACAATTGCTCGACAACTGCTAGATTGGGTTCAAGAAAATGGGCACCTCGTTTTGATTATATCCTCACCCAACAAGCTTTGGTAGCTGTGGACAATGGTACTCCCATCAACAGTGATCTTATCAGCAATTTCCTATCAGATCCTGTGCACGGCGCAATTCAAGTTTGCGCACAATTGAGGCCAACCGTTGACATTTCAGTGCCACCAGATGCAGATTTTGTGAGACCGGAGTTGCGCCAATCTAGCAATTGAGATGGAGAGATTTAGAATATGTTTGATTTTGATTTTGGCTTTTTCTACTAAGTTGTGTTAATGTGGAACTATTTAAAATCCATGATAGGTATAGTATAAGAGATTTCTTAGTTTTTTTAAAATGTGAGTATTGGATTTATTTAGAACAGGGATATCATGAATAATTAGTTTAATTGATATATTATTATGCCAAAACAGGAGATGCTAGATTTTCTTTTTCAACTAAAATACTATTGGAATTAAATTATTAGATTTTAAACTTATTTAATAAATGAGTGGTTTGAGAGAAGAAAATGAAACAATCACCTCATCTCTGAGGTTAAATGTTCTACACCCACACTTTTAAAGAATAATGTTTTGAAGTTATGGTCATTTAGAATTAGAAAAAAGTTATCAAATAATTATAAGTTTTTTCAAAAAATGAATGAATTAGATAATATTTTGAATCATTTCTGGTATTTATTTATGAAATTCATTCAGAAAAACCTATTTTAGGTCATATGGGAGACATCAACTCTGATTCATACAAAAAACATACATTTTTGTTAAGAAAAGCAGTTTTTACTAACCAACAAAAATACAGTTATTTCCAAGAAAAAACAATTAAGTTAAAAAATACTATCAATTCTCATCTACCATTGCTACTCCACCCACTAACAACGCAACAGAAAATACTAATAACAAGAATGGTACAACTCTAATAATGTAATTAAACCATCAGCCATGAGGTTCTCTATTTCAAAGGGCCAGCCTTACTAAATGATGGCTAACCATCATATTCTCCCTGAGAGAACTTGTTCTCCGGAAAGTACACAGCCACCACTTGATTCCCGCCGAATTTCCTCCCGTTCATCCCCAATCGGGCCTTTGAAGCTCCTTCTGCATCTGCGTATTCCAAGAATACCTGAAACATATAACAAAGTTTTTAGTCATTAAGACGTTGTACATCACAAACTTGTTCTCAACAGAGGTGAATGCTACGAATTACAGATTAAATAAATAGTTACCTTCCCAACCCCCGGTGCAGGTTCGCCGTCAGGTTTTGGGCGTGGAATAACAACATTCACCAATGTACCTGCATTGAAGGTGTAAAAAATGCAATCCACAAATTTTCAAATCATATTTTCTTTTCTTTTTTTTTTTTTGGGGAAAAATAAAATAGGGTAAAGAATCTCAAGCAAATATAAATATGGGATAATGAAGTCTTCTGTCTGTGTATGTTAGGCCTGATTCTTTATAGCAGAATGTGGGACTACAAAAGGCTGTAAAACAGACATACAACACAAAAGAAAATAAAAGAAAATCAATTTCTATGTAAGAAGCCTTGCAGGAGAAAACACAAAGACGGGCTAGCTAACTAAAAAAACTCGCACAGAGAAAAGGAAATGACGGGCAGCAGGAGATGGGGGGCGGGAGAGGGGACTAGTTACTGAAATATATAGGAATATAATGGAAAGCTCAAAGATCTTACCGAATTTCCCGCCTTCTGTTCTCATGTCTTCCAAAATGTCTTCATATTCCTCATCATCTTTAAGTTCATCCGCGCTAACAACTTGAGTCAGGCATACTACTTTAGTGGGTAGAGGTTGAGGTTGTAACATAAGCCTCTACAGAAAAAAGAAAAAATACTTCAGTTAGTAAACAGTATGAACTACAAAACTGCGCAGAAATTAGACAACAAAATCAGGAAAACTGAAAATATGATGTAATGGGATTTGGAATTAAATTTAAAAATCACCTGCAAGGCAATCTGTTGCTGCGCATGTAATAGTACATTCTCTTGCTCGGGCTTAGGCTGGTTAGCCCCTTGGTTGGCACGCCTAACTGTGAGAGTTTTGTCACCCATCTTTATTCCATTCAGGGCAGCGCAAGCAATGTCCGTAACTGAAAGATCTTGGTAAACACAAAATGCATATCCTTTTGAGTTCCCAGTTTCTCTGTCTTTAACTAGATCAAAACCTCGTAGAGGACCAAAAGACTCCAACAACTCTCTAATTTGCGCTTCAGTGAAGTAGTAAGGAAGTCCACCCACGAAGATACGGTCTGGACCCTCAAGCCCACCAGCAGAACCTGGGGTTAGACCAACTGCAGCTAGGTTCAGATTTGGATTGGGCTGGCTTGGACCAAGTGTTGCAGCAAGAGATGGGTTATAGTCACTAGGTCTCCTCACCTTGACAGGTGTGCCCTGGATTTATCCATTTGAGGAAAACAAAAAATAAAATTAGTTCACTAACACGTTATAAAAAGATACTGCATAGATCAGATCAGAGCATTAAGTCAAAGGAGATCACATAAATGACTAAATTACCTCAAAAATAATACCATCTAAAGCCATTGCATTACTAGCCTCCTCAACAGATCTCATCTCCACAAATGCAAACTTTTTTTCATGATTAATATAGACATTTACAACGGCATCACCTGGACCTGCAGTGTTTCCTCCAATTGCAGCCATAACGTGGCTGAAAAAAGTTGCCACAGACTGCAGGATAAAGGACTATGATGAGAAATTGTACTAATAAATCACCAAAAAAGAAAAAACAAAAGTAGCATGTGAAACCTGTTCATTAGCCGTAGGGGGAAGCCCTCCAACATATACTCGTCGAGCATGCCTAGTAGCCTGGGACAATAACAGAAGTTACATTTATTGTTATTGTTGATAAGAGAAATTTACTAAAACAAAAATGAAAGCAAGTTAAAAAATAAAATGTAATGCATGTTTACTAATGACCTGTTGTGTCATTGCTTGAACAGGCATAAGAGGAACAGCACCACCAAACTGCTGCAGGGAAACAAATGGCAAACAATTAATAAGACTTAAAAACCCGAAAAACTACAATACGCAAAAGATGCAAGACATACCTGACCAGTCCCTAAAGGGAACATGTTTGGAAACATTCCAGAAATTGCAGGATTTGCCCCGGGAATTTGACCTGTAAAAGTTAATTTGATTATAATTAGAACACTACCAACAGACGATGTAAACTATAATGCATTCAAGGTTCCAAAACTGACTCTTGCATCCTTTTTTAATAGAATTAAAAAATAAGTCCTATCTCTTACAATACTTTTATAAATTGGAGATGAAAGAAATACATCATTTATGCAAGATCTGGTGGAAATATTCGCAAGACTACCAAAACAGGCAATAGTTGCCAGTTGAAGACGAACAAGAACCATCAAACTGGTGCATCAGTTCCTCCTTGTACATAAAAGCTAGAGAGTCGTTTCACGCCCATAGTCAGCACGGGGCAAGTAGCCCAACATTGCCTTCTTACAACAAAAATGGGAGACAAAAAACAAACAAACAAACACCAAACACAAGAAAAACCAAAAATTCTCTCAGTTCCAGAATTATTTCACCAAGCAATAAATAATAAAAGAGTATACCCATTCAGATACGACAGCTTTAAAGAGTTATATGTATATAATGAAAAAACAAGATGCTGCTTACCTAAATGATATCATGTTATTGCTACGAACTTTCCACACTATATCAGACAAAAACAAAGGCAGCAGTTAAGAATATGACAATTTTTCAAATACTGAGGAGAAGTGTACCTGCAGCAGCAGCAGCTGCAGCTGCACCAGCCATTATTGCAGATGGGGGAGGAGCCATATCAAAACCACTGATCCTTTTGCTGCAGACAGAAATAGTTAGCATGCCAGGACGAAAGGATAATAGATAAGTATGCTGACATAACAGGACCCAAAATTCAGCTAGCAAATACCTTGCTAACAGAAGAAACGAGTATTGTCCATCTAAGAATATTTCAATAACAAAGCATACCTCTTAGAACGGGAACGTGAGCGAGAGCGGGAACGGGATTTTGATTTGCGCTCAGATCTTCCTCTTGAATGAGATCTTGAGTGACGCCTATGTCTGTCTTCCCTTTCCCTGTCATAAGACCTCCGCCTGTAAACGGAAAGTATATGATTAATTAGTAACATTTCTAACAAGTAGATGAAATAAGGAGTAGATTAACTGTCAAACCAATAATGAATTATAATTACCTGTCCCTGTCATAGTCTCGACTTCTGTAATAATCATCATCATCTCTATCTCTAACCCGTTCCCTCCTTTCACTTCGATCTCTGTCCCTGCTCCGATCTCTGTGTCGATCACGATCTCTGTGATGACGGTCACGATCCTTTTCTCGATCCCTTTCCCGGTCTCGGTCCCTGCTTTTCTCCCTATCTTTGTCCCTCTCACGATCCCTATCCCTGTCTCGTTCCTTCTCCTTATCCCGGCCCTTCTCTCTTTCCTTTTCCCTACTTTTTGATGACTCTCTTTCATGGTCACGAGACCCATGCTGGAATGAAAACTTCAGTTAGCATGAATGTAGAGTATACAAAAACAGATCAGAATTACAGCTAATTCATAACATATAAGATATATATTACGCCTAGTAGCAAAACATATACATGCAAAAAAGGGTAAGGATTAAATTTAAAACGTTCCTCAGCAAAGCATGGCAGAGTTAAACAAAATACTTCAAAAATGACTTTAGTGACCCAACAGGCCAACGCAACTCTTTGGAAGTCAGCTCTTCATAGTGAAACTCATCAAGTCTGCGTCAAAGTTTTCCTCTCAAAAAATGGGTCCATGGCAGGAAGCACCACTTAATAACAATAAGCTTTCTAAAAGAAGCAGTAACACTTGCAGAAGGTAGCAACACCTAAACGTGGTGCACTGCCCCATTATAAAAACTGACCAAAAACAAAATCACTTCTAAATCTTTCTGAATCAATAACACCAGAGGAAAAAAGCGATAACTTTGTTGTCCATTACCAAAGTTTCCAGCAATGTTTAAACCCTAATTCAGACAAAATTTAAAGAATACCACTTCCAATGATTTAACAGAATTCCCATAGTTCAAGAGCACAATTACTTCAATATAAAACAAAAATCCGAAACTTTTCCCTAATTTAATTGTTCTATATTACAAAGCAATAACCAAATTCAGTGTATACAGTCTTAATACCTGAGATTTGGAATCACTGTGATCATCAGCGCCGCCATGGCTATGGCTGCTAGTTCGAGGATGAGGGGAGGAGCCAACGTCAGCAGAGCCATAGTTATCGTTATCATTTTCGAAGTCGGCTCCGTTGCCGTCGTACCTTCTTCCTTCGTAGTCGGTCATATTTTGGATTTGATTAATTTGATTGATGGGTTTGTTGGACAGAAGAGATTAAGGTTTCCTCTTTTGGGTTCTGCAAGTATTATTACTACTGCAGGATTTATCAATATGTGACTCTGAGAGTTGAGACTGAGAACCGAAAAATGAAAAATCGATGAAATTGGAAAATTCTAGGGCTTTGAACTGGGTTCCCGTTATATATACAGGAGATGACTGCCAGTGGTAGAATGTAAATCCCCACCGGGTAAAAATAAGAATGTTCCGGGGGTATTATCGTAAAACACGTTTTTAAATCATTATTATTATTATTTATGAATAGTTACAGTTAGTACACAAATTTTTACTTATTATATAATCTAATCCATATAATATTTTTCATCCCTCCCCTTTTTCCCTATTTAATTATTCTGTCCTTTCACAAGTCATATATAATATTTGAATCTCTCAAAATACTCCTATCAAATCTTATTTTTTAGGAATAATTATTATTGGGTCTCTGAAGTTTAGCCTTATAGATTCGGAGATCTCTCTATTTTTAAAATTATATCAATTAGTCCTTAATTTTTTAATAATAGACTCTCAGGTCCTTCCGTCCACTTTGACCATTAGTCAATGTTTTTTCAAAATGACAAAATTACCCTTTGGTTTATTTGAATCGAACCATAATTTATTTAAATCGAAACGGACTAATTAAACTCAATTTTAAATCAAACCATAAAAATTAAAAATAACCAATCTGGAGCTCGAACCAGGAACCTTAAGCATATTAAAATGCATAATAACCAACTACACCAAGACACCTTTTGTGTAGTGGTTTGACATGATAAGATGTTATTGTGTAAGGCACAACCATAAACTTTTTATGATTATAGCAATTATCTATTCTTTCAATTAAGATCTTATTAAATAATTACATATTTATTTTTTTATTATCCTAGACAAGTCTGAAAGTTAAAAGAGAAAGTTTAATTTTTCCGGAAAATTTAAAAAGAGTTTACAAAAATTGAGTGTTTATTTGGAAAAATTAAAAAAAATATTAGAAAACTCATATTTTTTATTTGGAGAAATTAACAAATATTAGAAAACTCATATTTCTAATTTAAGGAAATGAAATATTTTCCGAATAAAATTAGAAAACTCATTTTTTTGTTTTTTTTTGAGTTTTTTCAAAAGAGTCCATAAAATTACATTTGAATCCTTCTATAATTATTTTTCATAGAAAAAATAGACAAAAAGATTTTTCTGTATAATTTTATTAAAATGGAGGGACAAATTAGTATATTTTGAAAAACATGAGAACAAAATAATAGATGAAAACACAAGGATAAAAATGTAGTTTTTTCTTAATTTTAATTTACTAATTACTTTTTTTACTCTGGTTTAAAAGTACAAAATCATAACTTTTTTTGTATAATATCGTATTAAATATCAAAACAGCCTCCAGTATATTTTAACCAATTGATCCAACTCATTTGATAATCAACTAATCTAATTAAGGTCTTTATTATTAACCATACCATAGAACAGCTAAATAAATAGAACTCCAATGAAAATTTATTCTGTCTTGGATTAGGATTGAAGTAATAATATATCATTTCTAAAGGTCGAAAAAATTACGATTTAATCACTAGGTGTGGCTATTAAATTTTGACATAATTGCTACAAAATTACTAGTTTTGTTATACTAAATAGTCATTTTGTCAATTTTTAGTTTATATTCATGAAATACTAAGTCAAATCTTCTCCAGTTTTCAGCTATTACATAAAAAAATTGATATAATGACTTATTTTAGTATAACGGCTCATTAACGTTAGAAGGATACAATTTAGTACCATTACAGTTCAGCTTCTGTTCATTTAGCAAAATGAAGGTTTTTATGCACAAAATTCTGATATAATGAAACCAAAAAGAGAGCAGCTCAATATTGCTCTATCTCTATCACATTATCATTTTATCAAAATTTCAAAAAAACAAAACTTCTACTAAACACTGAAGATTGATGGCAAGCATTTGCTAAATTTGAAGTCCTCCCTTTATATCTTCGTGTCGGGGGCATTTGTACCCTTTACAGGCCTAATATCTGGACTAGTATTTCTTCACATGTTCTTCAATGCTCTGTTGTTCTTAGCAATTTACCCTCAAAGCACATCCTTCACGAGCCTGTGGCCTGCAAGATTGTGACACACAAAATTGCTTATCTTAAATAAAATAAGTCATTTGTTCATTCTCTCATACTTTATATGCACTTATACTTTCTTATGCCCAAAACAAAGATAATTTTATGCAAATCAGTAGTGTCCATTCATTAACAAAGCATTAAATTGTAAATTCCTGTTGCTTTAAAGGATGGCTCTTGTTGAGCTGGTAAAATTATGAATTGAAGATCATATCAAGATACGAGATCCTCAAGTGCCAATAATCCCACAATTTAAATGTCACTGTGTAGTAGTGTTCTCATCATCCATACCTTTTTAACTGTTCATTTATCCAACCAATACAAGAAATCATGAAGGCTTTCTGTCGCCACTCTTCAAGACCCATGCTGAAGCTTTGGATTCACAAAAATCAGTCATGACCTGGAAAAAAATGGCAGAAAATAAGTCCGGTAAAATATTTGCAGTCCATAGAAATAAATCAATTCAAGATTATTGAATATTAAGATAGCTGCAAAACTAGCTTTCACATATTGGGGTTGCAGCAATTATCTAATGAACATTTTTCGCAAGTGGCAACAATTATCCAATGAATGATGAATATTTTTCTCAAGTTGCAGTAATCATTACCAAAATTAAGTCCTTTTCAACCCCATCCCAAATGAAAATAAGAATCCCTCAACCTAAGGCTGCACATTATGTAATGAGGATTACATCCGATTTTCCAAATCACAAGGTTAAAAAGGTTCAAGCTTAAAAACTAAGCAACAACACAATAAACCATTGACCCACAAAAACAAAAGCTGAAGACAAAAGAAGTAGGCAACACTATCCATTTTACTATTCTATGGTAGTTCTGCATCACTGACCTTGTTATATTCAGTACTGCTAATATCCCTCTTGAGTACAAGCCTTCCTGCTTCGAGGACTTCAGCCTTCTTAAGCTTTGCACTGGGACCTCTTGCCATTAGCAGATCCATTACAATTTTCCTGCAATGTGGGATGGTAACAGAAGAAAAGAACAATTGAGGTTAGAACTGATGTAATATATACTTGAGAAAAGGCTCGAGATAATTATTATTATGTAGCGGGTATTAGTAACAGATTGTGTCACAGGGCAATTCACAAGCTCCTTAGAGCATCTCCAATGCTACGATAGATTGTCCTTTTTCAATCGACACATCAGCAAAATTGAAAGATAAAAGAAAAAACATCCTCCAATGCTATTGTCCATTTAACCTGTGAAGCTGATGTGTCAAAAATAAAATACACTGTCAACTACACCTTCTACAAATAGAGGGTCTGTTAGACACCGTGACTCAGCATTTCAATTTCATTATAACTCCTGCATCTTCTTCGCCCAAACTTCTCACGTTATACTTCTTTTGTAACTTACGGATACCATAATTGCACAACTACTATTTACAATTTATTGAGTTGGTAGAATTTTAATTTGCAGGAATTGTCATTCATTTGTTGGTGCACTGATTCAATTTTTTTGAAAATTCTTGTTCTTGACAACATTAATCCAAGTAAGTCACAGTCAAATTGCATGTTTTTGGAAAAGGAAGTAAGCAAATCAGCATGCCATTGCCATAGCCTTCTGCAATTCTTTTCCATAAATTAAAATTCAAATTCAATTATGTTTTGTGTTTAATTCACTCACTTTTTTTATGTGTACAACCGTATTTTGGGTTTAATTGTGAAAATGGATTTCGTATACTTGAAACAAGTTTCAGGAATGTGTCATGTGTAAATAGACTTGTCTTGCAACTTTTAGATTGCAGTAAGAAGAATAAGCAAGATGATGATTTGAAAATGCAAAAAGGAAATACAAAATGTTTTTTAGCTATTCTTTTTCTATTTTACTAATAAGGATTTTTGTATAATAAATTTTGATGATATACTATTTTAAATAAATAATGCACTATTTTCATAAAAAATGATGCATTGGAGAGTTATTTTTATTTTTATATTGCAATCTTCACAACCTCTATTTGATATGACACATTAGCTCCAATCCACATTAGGATTGGAGATGCTCTTAATGACCTATTTTGATAGATTAGTTCAAGCTCATCAAAGGGAACTTGAGAACCTTTGGAACTTGTTAGAGAGAGAACCAGATCTCTGTAATTTGTTTGATAGAAATTGACTTTAATAAAAGGAATCAAAGCACTAATAAGGAAAATAACTAAAAAGGAATCCTGCGCTAAACTAAAGGAAACTGTGCTAATTAGGAGCTGTGTACATAACATATTACCTCAAATCGTCGTATTGTGGGTTATCTGGAGATGACTTCAAAACATAAGATCCATGAATATTTGTTGCAATTTCACTTATGATTTCTTTAAGCTCCTCTGCAGGAGCATCAGCACCATCTGCTGCAAGTTTTGCCATTCGAGGATCTGCCTTTGGAAGAGTAGACTGAGAAATGGCCAAGTCCCGCAAACCTTGGCGAATCAGTTCGAAGCTGCAAAGAGTTAGTCATTCATTCTAAGAACTTGGTCCAAAGAAAATTGCAAGATAAACTTCCAGCAACTTGTGACAACAACATTCTCAAGTTAACATTTGTTTGAAGAAAAGTCTAATGATCTAATATATCTTCTACGTTTCATATCTTTTCAGTTCATTGCAGGCTAGGAAATTTCATCATTGGTATTCAAAAAATGTGAGTTACAATCGTATCAAATTACTATGACATAGTACAGACAAATAGTTTTACAATGCAAAACAAATCCCAACATTTCAGTACAAATCAACTTAATTGCTAATAGGTTACAACTCGTCGTCTTAAATTAATAATCTAAACAATTTTCATAACTTAATTGTTTTCTTTTGTTCAAGTTTATAAGTTCAATATGGAAAAATGTTACCATTAGTACACAAACATAATTTTCAAATCGTATTGAAGTCATTAAAATTATAAAATCTGCTAGCAAAATTGGCTAGTTTCCAATTAAAAAGGAAAATATTTGCTAGTAACGACTTCATATTTTAATCACCACTGCATATGTTCCATTTTTGTTGGTTTGTAAAAGTCTCGTGATTCTGCAACTTGATTTTACAGTTCAGTTTTATGGTCCATCAATTTTCTTACAAAAGCAATTTTTGAATTACCATGGTAGGAAAATTGATAATCAATGATATCAATAGCCTTGGCTAAAAGAAGAATATACATAATAGTATTATACTAAGAGCATGCAAGGCGATTTTGAAACCATAACAAGACAGAGAGAAAAACAAATCAACCAAATCTTTATTTTAATATTAAATGAATTTTGGCTTTGAAGAAAGTAATTCCTAGAAATGGATTTAATCACAATAAGAAAGCGACATGATGAAACGACTAGAAGGAAAAACTATAGATCTTTTACCAAATCCCATCAACACTTTAAGATGCTGAAATGCAGACTGAATAGAGAACATTTATGTGAATCTGTATTGGCGGCTAACGAAATTGCAAAATGTAAAAAATAAAAAAGCATACCTGCAAACCTTGTGAGTTTGAAGAACTTTTGGGAGGACCTTTAGTAACGCTTCTCGAGTTTCAGCTGTTATAGTCATTTTCGTGAGCACTCTATTACTGCTAGCAATTTTAAATGCAGTTCTGTTAGAATCCAATTCTTTGGCAGGTTTATTAGCCACAGAGGGCTTTGGTATAACATTCTTCATGATGGTTCTCCCAGCTCGATTAAAAAACTCGGTCAACTTTTTCTCTGCTTCTTCCCACGCCTCTCCTTGCTTTTTCACAATTTCTGGGTAGAGTTTCATAAATGATGTGTCTGGTTCACATTTAAACTTCCAGTCCTTGAGGGAAGGCCTTTCAACAGCAAAAGTATTGGCAAACTCTATAACAGATTGTTTAAGCTTGGGGGGCATGTCAGTGATTTTTGAAGCGCTGATCACCAAACTCTTGCTAAATAAAAGAAGAATATAATCTCTAGCAGGTTGTCTATGAACTTCCTTTGGATCTGAAAGCAGCAAAGAAGTCCGCGGAGCCCAAAGTCCCTGCACCAAGTTTCCAAGCTTCTGAAGAACTTTTAAGACATCTTCAACAGCGTCATCCGGAGCATAGTGCATAAGAACAATAAACCTCTGAACTGGAGGCCCCTGTTAAAAACAAACACTAGGTCAAAGAGAGAAAACTTGGATTTATAGAAGCTTTCAATGACAACAAAATTGCACCTTAAGATTAACACAAATCCAATATCAAATTCTTAACCTTACTTTAAAATACCAGAAATGATCATAAGAAATACAGAAACACAAATACTAATAACAATATAATGTAAGTCCGATATCACAGGTAACTAGTTTCAGTCATAAGCCTCAAACATGCATAGTATGAATTTCGATGGATATTTGAACAGGTAAAACATTCTCTTGTTCTGGGCCAATAGACCTAGAGCAAACAAATAAACAGAAACATGTATCATAAAATCACAACTCTTAAGAGGAATATACCAACTTAAACTTTTTGCCCTCAGTTGATGCATGCATTATGAGCATAAGGTTCATATAACCTATTTCAGACTGATGTTTTGAAATAACATGTTAAGTATTTTAGATGAGTAGCTAGTAGTGGTTGTGCCCAAAATCATTAGAGAGACTGTCAGTTAAATGTATACAGTTTGGCAGCTGGAAAGATGCCAATATGATTTGCAGGTATGCTTTTCCTTTGCTCTCATACTGGATGTTGAGTTCAGAAAAATTCATACATCTCCAAAAATCAAAGCAACTGCATTAATTTGTTGCAGGACAAGGTGGTGTGCTATGTGGGTTTATGACCACCAGAGCTCACTTTGAGGTTATCCAAAACAAATGGAGGGGACTTTTTATATTATGTTTGATATTTCTACTCAATACTCATTTTTTGGGATACAGCAGGAATGTTTTGTGGTCCTCCTTTGTGTTACACTCATTTCTTTTTTCTATAAATATGCTTTCTATTATCTTCAAGAAATGCAGAACTCCTTTAAAGAAAAACTTATTAATTTCTTGGAAGTTACCAACATGTTCTACTAGTCATAGTCAAACTTATTACAGCACAAAGACATGCATACACATTCAAAGGAAATATACACAAAAGTGAAATGCGTGCAACTCGAAAACTACCATTATAAAATCAACAGAAAGTCCATATCTATTCTATTGAGTCAGAACAAACCTCTAAAAGCAATTTCTTCATACGTTCTTCTAGAGGCAATGAGAGCAAAAACCTGAAACATCAAATTACATCTTTAAATTATGATTAAAGTTATGTCAAAAGCAGGGCTCAGAATGCAGATAAGGCAGCAATGGGCACATGAAAAGAAGAATAGTGAATGTTTCAGCCTTACAAAAGGGACATAAATCTTCCTATCACCATGAGCCAAGCAACAGAAAAAATTTCAAATCACTCCAGTTGTAAATAAATTCATAAACATTGGTGACAACAAAAGGTGATATCTACAGGCAGTATAAAAGGAGTAGAATGACAATGACTAAATACCTTAGTAACTACGGTTTGTAAATATGATTAATATTAAGAAAAAAAAAACATTCTAGGCTAGCACAACATTGGTAACAAAGGTAGACCTAGAAAGGCTTCAAAGATGCACATTTATGCACGTGTTTGCATATGTATGTTTGTGTGTATTGCAACATAGAACACCCATAACATTTAAAAAAATAATAATAACTACTAACAGAAAGAGTAGCGCCACCTTTTTGAAGGGCCTTTGGATTTAGCATTGCTGATCGCTACAGGACATAATGAGCTCATATAATTGTACCTTCCAAGTGACATAACAAAAATAAATGCTTCAGAAAGGCAAGTATAAGTTTAAAACTCTTAGTAAAAACAGATTAGTAACACATACGGGCTCATCGTAAATTCAATGGGAGATCCTTCTTGAGACATCATTTTCTGAAGATATGTCGAAGATATATCACTCTTGGAACTGTGGTACTTGAGTGAAATCCAAGACTGGCATAAAAAAAAGAAAAGGGGAGTACAAATTTAATGTTATATTTCAGATCAGGGGAAAACATAAATTTGAAAAAAAAAAAAAAGTAACCAGCCCCAACATCCAGTAAAGTGGTAAACCATATCTAGTAATGAAGCATCGCACTACCAACTCTAACATTTATCTATGCACTTTAGTCGACTTCTGAAAATCTCTCCAACAATTCCTAGCATTCTGTTGAACTTGATAAACTCATCAACAAATAAAATTGTGGTCAAACTCAATTGTATTTTATATTCTCACTCAGTTACTCTCGAAAAAACTAGTTCTAATTTTCATGATAATGATGAAAGGAAGAGAGGAGAATGGATGAGAAACAAAATAATTCCATATCCAATCAGAAAACCTTGCAAAAGTATCAACAGTTTTTATTAAGTTAAAAACAATAATCTAAAAATAGACCAAATTATCAAAAATCAATGTGTCTGTTGTTACACCATGTTGTCTAAATCGTCATGTCCTGGACTTCTAAGCATTTCTCAATTTCAGTCAAACTTTTTTAATTTAACTGAGCAGGGCACAATCATTTAAACAGTACAATTAATTGTACTGCAACAACTTACAAATTCTGACAACAGCACTTACAAATTCTGACAACAGCAGCAGCTAATTTTTGGAGTTAATTTACTGAAGATAAAATGAAATCAAGACAATGCTATAAAAAATGATGCAATCATATTACACAAAGGAGTCAGCAAACTCAACTCAAAAGGCAAAAAGAACATATAATTCATAGATTTTCAAATAATTTGATGTCATGAACATCACCAATAATTGTTGAGGGAAAAATCTAGAAAAAAAATATTTATTTGTTCCTACATAAAATAAAAAAATTAATCTGCTACATATAAAGTCAAAACTTAGATGTAATGCACTTACATCCACATCATCTGAAACTCGGTCGTTAGCTACCTCTGTCCGCTTGATCTACACCATATGATAACAAATAAAACAAAGCATTCAGAAAGTATTAATAAGTACCAGAATGGACCATATAAAATTAGACTAACTTCTATTCTAACCAGGTGAAATGCCATTCTTCATTTTGACACTAAGCCATACAAGGTTAAGTGCACGGATTAGCATCGTATCCAGCCAGCTCTCAGTAACAAATCTTGGTTTCAATGTTCCTATAACGTTATGTACAACACAATAAACATGCACGCAGTATATAATTTCCAAGGAATGCAGGAAACTTTATTCAACAGACTATGCTTCAGACAGAAGCTGATTGCACAGTAGGAGTGTTGAAAGCAAATTTCATATCCAAACTACACTTACACTCAGACACTAGGCACACGAGTTTATTTTTTGGAGGCTACATATTTAACTGAGGCTTTGTGTGTGATAGTGTGCGTGCACACATGTACAATATATATATACATAAAGGTAGACAGAGGGTGAGAGAGTAAACCTGCTTCTTTGATGAACCAATAGGCTTCCCCTCACTAGAGTCTTCAATCTTAACATTAGGTTCTATGTTAGATGAGATAATGTTCCTCCTCTTTGAGTCACTGGAGTTTACGTGATCCAAAGATGGCCGAAGCTGCACCACAGCTTGAATTGGATTCAGGTGTAACTGCAAAAACAATAAGCCAAAGCCTTAGAACTATATATGTTTTTGACAATTGAAATAATTTAGAGCATCAAGCTGCACAATCATGATGGTAACATTGTTTTCAAACAATATTCAAAACTTGAATCAAAATCAAAAATTTTAAAATTAAGACTTCATTACCAGCTCTAGTACATTTTTTAACAAACCATACTCACTGCTACAGTTTTTAATTAAAAGAGATGTTACAACGAGAGAGTGCGAGACATTTGCCAAAATGTATGCATGTGTAACCCCGAAGAGTAGAGAAGAATTTCCAATATATTTCCTATCATTCAATTTCAGAATTGATTCAAATTGAATTGATTTCAATTAACATCTACTGAAAGGAGGTAGTTAAATACACAAGGCACGACTAAGGCAACATGTCCATGTGAGATTTTATTGTTTTTATGCATTATAAAAGCACAATGGAAATTTAATCATTAATTGATGAAAAGATCATAATTTTTCCAAGCCTAATATTCTTTTAAGGCATCCATTTATTTGTTGTTACATTTTTACTAATCAGTCTTAACAAGCTTTCTCAATTTATATTAAAGAATAAAATACTATATTACTCATTGCTTTATCATATTTGACTGAAATTTTTGTTTCTATGCATTGCACAGGCTCAGGCATTGTAATACATTTATAACTGAATACAAGAAAACGAAGCGCTGATCATCAGAGGAAATTGGATTTTTTTTTTCCAAGTTTCATCATTAGCCCAAAAGAAAAATTGGCTCATCAATGCAACTATAGCTTGTCCAAATAGGAAACAAAAACAAAAGATGCATACCTTGTTACCTAATAGAACTCCAACTGCATAGCCAGTTGTACGAGAAGGCATAAACGAAGATGATAGAGTCTAAGCAAAAGTGTGACAATGAGGTTAGATAATAATGACAAGAAAGGCATAACCTGTATTAAAAAAAAAAGAGAGAGAGCAAACAAAATAACAACTAACAAGGATATAAAGCATCTCAGAAAATATAATTGATCTTTTCAAAAGGAAGGAAAAGGAATACATAAAAATTAATCAATTAACTGGAGAATACTTAAAATCAATTGAAACAAAGAAACTCCTACCAGCATGGAAGAAACAAGTTGGCACTTTTAAGGTAGAATAACAAAATGAAGTATAAAGAGTAAAACTGAATTCAGATGTTAAACCCACTGAGTAAAAAATGAATAGTTTTGCATCCATAGAATCTCAAGGCCCACAATGATAGAGCATACGAAGGTTAGCATCAATTATGGCAAGAGTTCAATAATAAAGAAGAGTAAAGACCTAATACCCATATAGTTTTCAAGTTGACTATAACAAAAGAAGGAAAATTTAGAGAAGCTATCATGCTGTATTTGAAATCCAAATTTTTGAGGCAAACCTGTTTTTTCATGTTGAATTTGCTGGCTTGAGAAGGGTCCCAGTTGGTGGAATCATCTATAGACAGATCAAACTGCACTTCTTTGCTATCTTTTTTCACTCTAACCTACCATGAAAGGAAAAATAAAACCATTTGATCTTTCTTTCCCCTGCAAAAACTAACAAATCAAACAAAAAAAAATACTAATAATATGAACTACCTCATCGCATCTTTCATCCAATTCGTATGGTCTCCAATACGGCCTCAAAGGATATTGCATAACATACAGCTGAATCGAATTTTTATAAGAACAAACAAAATAAATTAAAAATAATGCATAATTGGAATGGCATAAAGAGAAACGGAGAAGTTTTACCCCAGTATCAGAATCAATAGAGGGAGTAAAGAAGACATCAATTTCGCGAACAATCATATCCTCTTCTTGTTCTTGTTCTTCCTCTGGTTGGTCTTCGTCCATTGGATCATTTTCCGTCAAAACTTCCATGGTCGCCTCTGCCTTACTCTCAGTTTCCATTTTCACAACATCATTGTTCGAGACCGACACCGATGGTTCAGTCTTCGGCATAGAAACGGTGATTTTGGGTTTTATTTCTTGCTCATCTTCATTTTTCTTATCAGACGGTGCATTTTGAGGTTCTAAATTCGGCACCGGTACGGACTCTTGTGGTTCCGATTTTGAACTTGGTTCCGCTTTCACTTTCCCCTTCGGCTGGGGCTTGAATTTGGATGACCTTGGCGGGAATTTTGAGACTCTTGAAGGAGCCTCTTTCGGTGCGTCTAAATCGTCGAAGCAATCCAAGTCCATCCTTTACCAGCCCCGTCGTAAGTTCCACACTCTCACGGCGGATCCGGTAACTGAGAGAGGTTTAGTGGAGGGGTTTAGTGCTCTTGCGGTTTTTTGCAGGAAATAAAATATATAACAGTCATTATGGTTTTTTTAGAGATAGAATACGTTGTGATTTATTGATTTCACTGGTTGGGCTTGGACCTATGGTTTTCAGGTTTTAGGCTCAACTGGACCGGACTCTATTTCGTCAAAGAGACTGTCCAACGAGGAAAATGGCAGCCCATTCAATTTTATCACAATCACAATATTATATTTTTTAAAAATAATTCTTAAAATAACTATTTTTTAATTATTATAAACATAATAAAAATGGTTTAGAAACAAAACCAATATGACCCTTTAAGAGTGAAAATTAAGGTACAAACCTTTTAAGAACTAAGAATATAATTAGGTTAAAAATTATGAATAATAGAACTTCAAATCATGTGTTAATATTATAGTCCTACAAATAATGCAATGATAACATGCAAGAAAGGTTGCTGAAGATCCTTTAGTTGCCTTCATAAAGCCCTACAAAAGAGCATCAACAACTATAAAACTCAAAAAGAAAAAAAAAATCCCACAAGCAAGCTCATTAGATGACGTGTCTTTTTTGTGATTCTTAGCCCTTTACAACAACTACTACTTTCATATATATTTTATAGTGCAAAGTCCATCATAGTACAATTTTTATTTTTAACAATAATACATGTATAAATTTTATATTATTGGAGGACATATTGATTTATGTTGTTGCTTGATTAGTGAAGTATATATACATTTACTCTATATAAAATGTATTTTTTAATAATTGTTAAATTAGATTAAAAAAATAAATAATATAGTTTAATTTTCGAGCCGGTTTGTGTCCAACAAACCCTAATGAAGCCGACTTCAAAACATCCCCAGACGTAATTAAAAAGATAAATTTGTGGGAATTGAGAGAAGTCATAAACTTATATCAAATTTGATTATATATTAATTAATGTTGCTTTCTTAATCCGTATCTTTTTCTTTATATATATACATAGTTGGTTAATCTGATGTATGCACTTTGTAGCTTAAGATATGGTAAAATTTCATTAACAACCTAATGATTATTAAAATTATTAATTATTATATTAAGTTTGATATATATATTATTTTTTTATGAATTAAGTATTAATTATTTAGTCCATAAGGTGAATTTCGACATTAATAATGTTCATTCAATGTATTTTAACTAAATAACTAATTTATCTATAATTTTTATACATGCTCAAATTATTTATCCATTTCATAAAAAATACTATTGCTGTTTTTAAAAAAGAGTTTGAATAGCAACACAATATTATATATATATATATATATATATATATATATATATATATATATATATATATATATATATATGAAACACAAATAATTGACTTGTTTCCTATTTAGCCAATAAATGATCTGCCAAAATAGATGGAAAGAATTGGCAATTTCATGGCATAAAATGACTCCCTAAACGAAGAGCTAGGTCCCTCTTCTATCCCTTATAGTCTTTTTCCTTTCTCATTAATGGTGGCCTTTTTAATTTCTTTTACTACATCTGCATCAGAAATTATTGAATCTGCATTACACATTATTCGATAACTCATATGTGTCTGATATGATGTATGTACCAGGAGAATTATATGTAGGCATGATTATTTGAAGGTTTGAACATTGGATAATCATAACCGAAATTGTATAACCGAAATTGTAAACGTTGATTGAAGGTTTATTTTGGTTCAAATAAAATTGGAATCGTAATCGACAAAATCTGGAGGTTGAAATGAATGTTCGAACTGTAAGATTCTAAACGGATTTATGAATTTAGGCAATATAAATTTATTTTTATAATTATTCACTTTTTAAACTAAACAAAATAAAAAAAAAAAAAAAGAGAATAGAAATACAAAATATTTGAGCTTTAAAAGGGTGACAACATTTTTACCATTGTAATAATATTTTTAAAACATCTAAACATCAGAGAACCAGACAACGAACCGCAAAAAATCATTTAGGTCTATTCTTTGAAAAATCATGAAAGAACCATAATCGAAATCGTAATCAGAGATACCAAAACTGTCAAAGAACTGTTATCATACGGTTCGTTTAAGGTTCCAAAATTTTTAGAACCATAAATCGTTGTTTTTAGAACCATAACCGAATGTTTCAAAACCGTGGTCATACCTTTTTATATACATTAAATAAGTAGTTAAAGAATGATAATAATAAAAAAATAATAATACTTAAACTTTATGAATAGCTATATTTCAATATGTGAAATTTTGCGAACAATTGTTATCATCTGAAATTGTTAAAAATAGACATGTTAAATTCATTATTATTATTAATTGTTATATATTAAATATTTGTATTATATTGATAGATAAGGTATAGTTTCACTTGCAAAATTTTAAAATTATGTTTGAAAATTGAGTGAAATTTTGGGGGTTAAATTATGCATTATAGCGTGATTCATCATCAATCATCTTTAATTAAATGTAGAAGAAATTGTTGAAGTTTTTCATACTATATATTTTTATTTATTTTGTAATAAATAGTTTGTACAAATTAAATAACATTTTACATTAGAAATAGGTTCTTTTTTAGTTAGGGATATATATATTTAAAATTTATGTAATTAACATGTTAATGACCTTATTTATTGAAAGATATTTTTGAAGCAAAAGTCCAAAAGATATAAAGGCTGTGATGTGATGTAATATTGTACGTCTAGAAAATGTCAAGTGATGGTGTTTATATTAATAAATACAACAAGTTTAAGTTTAGTTTAAAAAAACAATAAGCTTAAGTAACAATTTTTTTTTTTTTTTAAAAAGTTTCTATGTTAAAAAAAATCAACAAGTTTCCGTAACCATCTTATATTCAAATTCCGTAATCATTTATAATTTTTTAAAAATGTTATGTTGTAAACATGATTAACCTATAATCAAACTAATAAGGATTTTTTTTTTTTTTACGAAAATCAATAATTATGATTAATTTTAATGTAATTAATATAAGTTGGAAATTCTGACAGGTCAAAACCAAAATATGTAAAATTTAATAATCTATACACATAGGAGTACCAGTTAAGGAAGATCATTGCTAAAATAATTTAGAGTTAGAAAATGCCTATTAATGTTATTGTACAATCTACCTTGGTGATAACTAAGTAGCTGTCAAGATGAAGATTAAGTCTACAATACTAATGGAAGATCATGCCTTTGTTTTTTTTTTTTTTTTTAAACAAAAAGCTATACCCTATATAATACTATAATTAAAGTGTATGATAAATAAATCAGAGTTCTGCTTTAAAAAAAATAAACTGTACATTATCACAGTATTACAGTTATACAAATAAGATTTATTTGAAAAGTTTAATCAGTAATTGGGTGATTAATGTGTTATATTATGACTTATAAATTGTGTTTGGAAATAATTTTTAGCATTTTGCATATATAAAAATTATTTTATTAAAATGCTACGTAAAATAGTTGTTCATGCTTTAGATTCAGTGAAATAATTTTTCAAATAAATTTTTATTGTTTAAATAATATTTATCAAAAGTTAACTTATATAATTTTTAACATTTTATAAACCTCAATATAAAGAGCTAACAACCTTTCAAATAGCAACAATTTTTTAAACAACTATTTGCATAATAGATTCATAATCAATCGACATTAATATAATTTTCTAATGAATATATATATATATTAGCTTTTACTTTCTTTTTTGTGGGCTTTAGGTTTTACTTTTATTAAATAGTCAACTATTTATGTGACATAAATGATTTTACAAATATATGAAGATTTTGTCAACTAATTTATAAATTAATAGAAGTATTAGAGGACGGCAGTTGTATAAAAATGAACTATGAAATTACTCAAACTATATAAAAAAAAAAATACTATTTTTTCAATTAAATAAGAAAGTGAAAAGATAAATAGATCAAGAGAATAAACTTCTGAAGAATCAAATTAATTTCGCATGCATTTGAGTGCAGTGACCAACGCATGTTGAAATGTGAGAGGGGGCGGACGCAGGGTGGGGCCAGCCTTGACATATGCCCACCGATAATCGGAAAAAGCTTTGCAGATGTACCACGATAGTACTCTACCGAAGATTGAAGTGAAAATTTAACTCTGAAAGTTGAAAATAAAATTACAGTATGGCGGTGTCGTTCTTCATTTATTTTAATTTTAGATATAAAATTGTCTCTAATGATTTTTAGAACAATGATTATGAGTTTTTGAATTAGAATGATCAATTTTGAGTTTAGATGTACTTTTTCATAGATTTTATTTTTAAATATTAAGATGTTTATACTATAAAAAATTTATTTATCAACACTTATGATTAATAAAATCTTAATGGGTCTGAAATAAGGTATAATTATTTATTATTCTCAATTTGTCGTTAGTATTCACGTTGAATTTGCGATTCTAATTTTAGTAAAATATCAAGTGACTATGGTGCAGCGACGCCCCACCAAAGTTGCGGTGACATTATATAAATATTCTATAGTTATTTATATATTTAAAAAAATAAAAATTCAAAGTTATTTTAAAAAGAAAAAAAAAATAGGAGCAAGAATGCATATGTTTAAAAAACTAAAAATTCAAAGTTATTTTAAAAGAAAAAAAAAATAGGAGCAATCTCTCTTTGAGTGTATACACCCGTTGTGGAATATTGGAATTTACTATTTTTACGGTATTTTTTGTGTTTGTAATGTATTTTTATTGATTGATAGTTTGAAATACAATCTTTTTTCTTTTTACAAATATCCTATTTTCAAGTCTAGTTAATGTTTTTCATAAATGTTGTTTGTTTCTCTATCTATTTTTTTCCGAGTTTCATTTATTATGAAATTAAAAAAAAAAACACACAATTGTATAAAAGTTGTAAATGTTATCTAATTTAAAAAATTGATTTTTATCCAATTTAAATTATATTTAACAAAATATTTAACTTTCTAATTTGTATTTTTCATTTCTAGTATATTTTTTCTATATTTAGTAATATGTTGTCAATTTATGTTAAAAATATTATAAAAAATTATTTTATTATCATCAATCATATTTTTTATTCGTTGAAAAAATACTTGTAGTTGAAAAACACAACTTTTTCCATGGGATTGATCAATTGATCATAATAAAATAAAATAAAATAAAAAAGAGGAAGACCCAACCTTATGAGGTAACTTAAAACCCTAGAATTATGAGGTAATTTGGATAGACCCAACCTTATTTATCCCAAAACTAAAGTTATTTTGCATTTTCCCTTTTTATCCTCAAAAGCATAATAAGAGAATTGAGAATTAAACAAGAAAGGGCAATTATAAAAAGCAAAGCCACAGACATTTATCCAAACATCTAATGAATAATAATTACACACCTCATTTTTGGGCACTCTGCTCTATTTTGGTAGTTGAAGCGAAGCGATACTAAGCTACTACTACTATACTACAATCATACTTTCCTCATACTTCCCTATCAATCACACGTGTCGAAATCATGATGGTTTAACAAGTAAAAAATACAACTCAAAAATCAAGATAAAGAGTACTTTGACTTTGAATTTAATAAATACATGTAGTATATGTTAGTACCAATAATATGTGATCTTTGACCAAAAAAACAAAACAAAATTTATATGTGATATAATTTTGAAAAATAAGTAAATAAATTATATATGATCTAATTAATTGGGCGTCTTGCTTTTTGTAACCACATAATATCAAAAATTTAGCTTATGTTTCAAGTAAAGAGTTGCTAAGCTAATGTATTTTTAAATTTAAAGTTGCCTAATGTTATATATTTTATTTGTTTGATGTAATATAATATCCATTTTATTCTAATATAAATGTAATTTTATATAATAAAAAATTATTTTTTTAATTTTTTACCCTTTTATTTAAGTATTTTGTATCAAATTTTTTTAAATATAAAATATATTTAGTTGATTAGCCTCTTGTTAATAAATATGCACTCGTATTTACTAAAAAAACAAATCAGAACTCCAAATTTATGAAAGAAATCAGGACTCCTAATAAGAATGAGACATTTGGGCTAATATTGTAATAGTACAGGACTACAAGTTGTTCAAGTTCAATCTCTCTCTTACAACCTTTCTTCTTGTCTTAAGCAAAACAACAAACAAGAAAACGAATTCGAAGTTCCTACACTTCACAAAACGACAACCCACTTTGTATCAATCTTCGTGTCTAAAAACGACAAGTGCACGGTAAATCCGCCTCTTTGCAATTAAAAACGTGGACAAACAAGCCAAATAATTTTACTAAGTTCGCCCTAAAAAATATACTAATTAAGATTTTAACCCTTTTTAGGAAATTAAATTATCTACAAATTATAAATCAGTGTTCATTTGTATTTTTTTACTCTAAATAAAATTTTAACCCTCTAGTAATACCTTTTATTTTCTTTTAATGTTTTACTAAATATATCAACTTTTTATATATTTTTATTCAATTTATGTAAAAAATAAAAAATATAGGTTGTTTCTAACATAGTAATTTATTTATAAATAACAGTGAACTATATTAAATTTTTATATAATATTAAAATAAATTTGTCCAATAAAATTGTAAAATTTTAACTACTATATTAAAAATAATTAGTTTTGTATGACTTTTTTTTTAAAAAAATAAAAACACTAACTAAATCCACTTAATCCTTAATTTTTAAATTTTCAATTTATTTTAAAATAAATTTTCTAATAATAATTTCTGAAAAGTAAGAACAAAGACCAAAGACTTGGCTTTCTCTCTCTCCAAAAAGCTTTTACAAGAAGTCTCTCTCTGTCTCTGTATCTTTTCTTCGTTTTTCCTTTCTTCTTTCAAGAAACAGCCTTTACAACACTTCTTCTGCTTATCATTCCTGATTTGGGTTTCGTGTTTCTTTTTTTTCTTTTTCCACTGTTTTAGATTCTGGGTATCATTAGTTTCTTCCCAATTGACCACTATTGGATCGGGAATCCACCGGCGACCAGATTTCCGGTTTTTATTTGAATAATAATGATTCTTAAAACTGTAGAATTTGGGTATAATGATTGAGGTTCACCTGAGTTTTTAGGTCAGGTTCAGGTACTGATAAGAACTGGTAGGTGGGTTTAAAAAATTATATTATATAAAAAAAGGTATATTGACTGGTAGCTGAGATGGGGAAAGATAGAGATTGAGCTCTTAAACGAAACCCTAGAACAAAAAAGAGGAACTTTGTCTCCAAAAGTTCATTGAAATTCTCCAAAATTAAATTATTTTTTGTCCAGTAGATTCTTCTTTCTTTTATACATGTCCTAGATTTTTTGTTTTTCCACTTTTTTCCCTCTCTATTTTGTCCACTAGCTCTTCTTTGATCTAGTAAAATTTTCTTTTCTTCATTTTCTTCTACCTCATGCCGGTTGATTTAGATAATTCCCCCACTGCTTCCGGTGAAGCTAGTGTTTCTTCTTCTGGTAACCAGCCTCCACCGCCTCCTAAATCTACTGCCACCGGAAAGAAGAAAAGGAATCTACCTGGAATGCCAGGTAATATGAAGAATTAAGAACATAGGTTATTTCATTATTTAGGTAATTTTCATTTTTTTTTTATCGAAGTTTGAAGCTTTGTTTTGTTTCAGATCCAGATGCTGAGGTGATTGCTTTGTCTCCTAAAACCCTTTTGGCTACAAACCGATTTGTGTGTGAAATTTGTAATAAAGGGTTTCAAAGGGACCAGAATTTGCAGCTTCATCGGCGAGGTCATAATCTGCCATGGAAGCTGAGGCAAAGATCGAGTAAGGAAATAAAGAAGAGAGTTTATGTTTGTCCTGAGCCTAGTTGTGTTCATCACGATCCGTCTAGAGCTTTAGGCGATCTTACGGGGATAAAGAAGCATTTTTGCAGGAAACATGGTGAGAAGAAGTGGAAATGTGATAAATGTTCCAAGAAATATGCTGTTCAATCTGATTGGAAAGCTCACTCTAAAATTTGTGGCACCAGGGAATATAAATGCGACTGTGGAACTCTGTTTTCAAGGTTTTTGGGTCTTGATTTTGGATTTGATTTTCAGATTTTCCAATTGGGTATCGGATTTTGAATTTTTTTTTTCTTCTTTTTGAAGGAGGGATAGCTTCATCACACACAGAGCCTTTTGTGATGCTTTAGCAGAGGAGAGTGCCAGAAACCCAAATCCAAATCCAAAGCCTAATCAAGAATCTGAGCCTAAATTGCCGGCTGACCCATCTCCTCCTCCACCACCGCCGTCGTCTGCTCCAGTAGCTGCTGCTCCAGCTCCACCAGCTGTCTCTCAGTCAGCTGGTGTAATATCTTCCTCTGTTTCCCCTACTCATAGTCCAGGTAAATATTCATATTTGGAGTCAAATTTGGGAAGTTGCCAAAATTTTCAGATTTTGGCATTTGTCTGTTTTGATTTTTGTCTTAATAATCAAGAAATCTATGTTATTTGTCTTTCTCTTTCCCATGATCTTGGATTCTAGTAGTTTTTGTCTGTTAATGATCTTTTGTTTTTTTATGAAAATTTATTGTAATAGCACAGTATGTTTTTTTGCCTCATGGTAGATGAGCTACTGGAAGCAAGAAAAAAAAAGAAAAAAAAAAGCCCTTTCTTCCAAGCTTATGAGATTCAGTTTTGCACAATCTTGATAAAGAAATCAAATGAATCAAAAGCTAAAAAAGAAACAGGATATTGAATTAAATTTATAGAATTAAACCATTATTGGAACTTGCTTTTTTTTTTCCCTTTCTAAAGTTCGATATAAAGAAAAAAGACTTCAACTTTCCATGAATGTTTGTTTATGTGACCCTTTATGATTTTCTCTTTTCCCTCTTTTGCTTTACTGTTGCAGATTTGCCAGATAATCCCACTCCGATCGTTGAAGAAGCTCCAACTCCGCCACCACAACCACCACCCCCGCCCCCGGTGCCAATCCCTGCAGGTTTAAATGGCTGTAGCAATAATAATAGCACCAGCTCAAGCAGCAATGGTAGCACAAGCAGTAGTGTCTTTGCTAGTTTATTTGCTTCATCTACTGCCTCTGGAAGCTTACAACGTTCACAAACTCCTGCATTTACCGATCTAATTAGAGTGATGGCTCACCCCGATCATCCGGCTGACCTTGCTTCGTCATCCACAATCGAACCCATTTCTCTTTGTCTCGCCACCAATCATGGATCATCGATCTTCGGGCAAGAGCATAGGCAATATGCTCCTCCTCAACCAGCAATGTCTGCCACGGCATTATTACAAAAAGCAGCTCAAATGGGAGCTGCTGCTACAAATGCTTCATTACTTCGCGGACTAGGGATCGTTCAGTCCTCTACATCATCTACTCAGCAAGAAAACTTGCCATGGGGCCATAGGCAAATTGAGCCAGAGAATACCTCTGTTGCTGCTGGGCTGGGACTTGGTTTACCTTGTGATGGAAGCTCAGGATTAAAGGAACTAATGATGGGAACTCCTTCCGTTTTCGGTCCAAAACAAACAACGCTCGATTTTCTCGGATTGGGTATGGCTGCTGGTGGGAGTCCTAGCAGTGGCTTATCAGCTCTGATTACATCCATCGGCAGCGGTCTGGATGTGGCTGCTGCAGCAGCTTCTTTTGGAGGCGGAGAATATTCCGGCAAAGACCTGGGAAGAAGCTCTTGACTTTGTCAGGAAAATTAAGGTGGTACAACATTGTATAGAGCATATTGGTTTTAGGCAATTGATTTAGAAAGAAAGAAAGCAGTAGCAAGCATAAAAGATTGAAGTTTTGCATAAAAATATGTTGCTCTAATCAAAGCTGGATCAGCTGATCATCAAAAAGAGAGGATTTTTCACTGTAAAAATGTTTTTGATGTTGTGAGATATGATGATGATGAATTCTAGGCATATTGCTGCTGATAAATTAATAGATGTATTTATTTTAAGTTGAATCTTGTAATTGTTTATATTTAGATTTTGCTTTCTGCAATTCTGTTTTTTCTCATAAATGAATGAGTGAAATATAAAAGTTATTGTAAGATTTTGGCTTTTTTTTAAGGTTTTTTTCTCACAGTTTGAAGATTTTGTTGACCATGGAGGCATAGCTTTGAACTAATTGGAGTTGGTTTTTTCAGAAACTGTACTAAACAAGTATATTTATAAATAGCATTATCATTTTTAACTCTCTGGTTTCCCTTTCCGTGTGAAAGGGAAAAGAAATTTACTTTTCAAGTTGGATTTATCGGAAATTGCTAATTTATAGAAAAAATTATTTATTTATTTTAACCTTACAAAAAATTTTATATTTTAGAAGTAAATGGAACTTCTTTATTTATTTTTTGCCATATGGAATTTATGTCCATGTAATAAAAGCACGTGTGCTAATTTTACAAAATTTTGCATACTTTAGCAAAGATACCATACTTATATCAAATTGTTTGTATTTCTTTGATATTTAATTTCTTTAAATTATGTATATATTTTTTTTAAAGAAATTATGCTTATGAATTGATTTGAAAGAAAAAGTACTTTCTAATAATTATATTTTTCAAAATTTTGATCATATTAAACCAAACAAAGTCTAAAATTTTATGAATACATATGTTAATTATTATGAAGAAAGATAAATATTAAATTTTCTGATAATGTGCTTGAAAAATCTGTTATTTAATGGTTGAGATGCATCATAATTTGTGTGATTATAATTTTAATATTTATATATTTGAAAATTTTCTCGTACTATTTAAAAATTTAGAAATTAAATTTTAGAAGAAATATTGTCTCAAATAATAATTCATATAGTTGAAATAGTATATCAAAGAAAGTGTAGCATTAGGAAAAACAACCAACCACAGGACGTACAATATAGCTGAATCATTGACTTTTCTTTATTGTCTCACCCGCCTCAAATTGTATTTAAAATATGTTTTTTTCTTATTTCTCCCCTCGTTTTAAAAGAAAATTGGTATTTTTTTTTTTATAAAAAACACGAGATAATGAAAATTAAGCATATACAATTACCATAATCAATTTTATTTTTATAAAACTGTATCTTCTATCGTGTATTTAATAGATCATCGACTTTCTCTATTAATAAAAATTTAGATTTACGTATGATGCAATAAACTAGTTTTATTTTTCTTAATATATACCCTAGCAATTGCAGTATAGTTTAAAATTGGATCAGAATTCTGAAGGAATAAATAAATTAATATTACAATATTTGGGTTAATAACACTTTCATTATTCAAATTTCATTATGGTTATTGCTTAATTTCAATATTATAATCAATAGCTACAAAAGTTATAATTATATGTCAATTTCAAAAGTAGTTGTTGTATAGTATAGTATAGATCTTTAATATTATTATACTATTTCATTTAATTTTGACTATAGAGGTCAAAAACATGAAATCATATTAATTAATTTATATAAAACAGCTTTTATTTACAATTGAAAAAATTGTGGAATCTCTACTTGTCTTTTACTTGTTGTCTTTCTCTGCTACCTGATATGTCTCCTTAAAAAATATTATTTTATATATGTATTAGATGACAGATAATTTATATAGTATAATTATTATACCAATAATACATCATAACAAATTTAATTACTATGCAAATATTACAATACACAGTAATTATTTTAATATAAATAGTTGACCAGTAAGAAGAAATGAATATATCTGAAATTGAATCAGAATAACAATTTCCCTCCTTATATTTTATCTTTCATATCTTTCTCTTTATTATTTTTCTCTTTTGTTATTTTATAATATGTTAATATGTTATCAGTATAACCGTCTCTATAAAAAGTAAATTCCGATCATCTCTACAAAAAGCAAATCAAGAACGTCTTCATAAATCATAAAAATACGAATTTCTTACTTTTTATATTTTTCACATAAACACCGCTTACCATCCACCCGATTTCCCGAATGAGTTGAGTCGGTATAATACAACTGATTGAACCCTATAACCTGTCATACTGAAATCATTTTGTATACTGAATGAAATATTTTATGCTCAGAATTAAATATATACATTATTATCAAAATTATTTATATCATACGTTCTAGATACATAACTGTTATGGGTACAACTGTATGCTCTGTACATACTATGATTTACAGACAAAAGACACAAAATAATCCAGCTACCCTGTAGATTTCTTGGTCTGACGATGAACTGCAACAATTGTGAAGATGACTCTTCAAGACCTCAAACCTAATACCTGCGAGTTAGATATATAACTCGCTAAGCAAATTATGTCCAAATGTATATTTTAACTTTAATAGAAGTAAAGGAAATGAATAGCACACATTCACACATCATGATTACTTGAATGACATTGCTTGCTGGTGTCTATACTTTATGACTTTATGCAATAACATATCAAGTATAACTATATAACAATATTCATTTATCCGTTTGGCTCCATAAGGTTATAATGAAACCAAAGCGACAAGGTAACTGTATGTTGGGTTGCTAAGTCCCAAATGTATCAATTTCAAATTTCACGGCCATAACTGAAATATCAAATTGTATGGGGTGTTGATTTGCTATATAATATGTTGCAACATATCTTTATCTAAGTGGTTTCTACTTAACCTTATTAGAGCACGTTTATTGACATCACAATCATCACATCAATATCTTAATCATTCATCAAATTTATCACATCATATCATATAATGCAATAATTATATCATTTACTGATTGACCGAACTGATTATCTTACTAAATTCTAAATAAATCTTTATGTTAACATGCTTTTTTTTTTATCATCATACATGATTTATAATAATTTATATATATACCATTAATTATTAGAATTGCTTTAAAAATCAATTACATACTTAAAAATCATCATTTATATTCTATTTTGATGGTAGCGTGCGCTACCTATGCCTAAAATATTATGGACTAAAAGTGGCAATCTTAGCATGCGCTACAATAGAAAATGGCAGTGTAGCATGCGCTATCTCATGTGTAACGTGCACTACCTGCTGTATCCATATTCTCTGTTTTTCATTTTCACCTATTTTCATCAAAAGTCACGTCCAATAATCATTTTTATTCATTATTTTCATTCATACTAGCTTTATACAACTTAACAAATAAGATATTATCTCAACAACACATCAAATGCATCTTTTCAAACAAAACACACTTATTAAAGTCAATTTCACACACTATATTAAAGTTAAAGTATCAAATCTCTAATCCAAACGTCTTAGCTTTGATTCTAACTCTCCTTCTCTCCCTCATTTGAGCTGACTTCTCCTACAGAAATTTAAACCTTAAATACTTCATTTCTTAAATTGAAATGAATGAAAAAATTGAAGGGAAACTTACTATGTGCTACTTATATGCTCAAAGATAAAATTTTGTTGATGATTTGATGATGAAATGTGGGAGTGAGGAGGTGAATAAAACAATGATCAACAAGAGATGAAAGAAGATAATGAAAGACAATTGAAGAAATGTGGATGAATGATAGAAACTTTGGGTGGTTTTTGTTTTCATCTTAAGTTTTATATGAAAATTACCTAATTGGTGCCTATTGTTTGACTTGTTACATACTTGATGCTTCAAATTTATTATTTATTTTAATTAAATTCTATTTATTATTGTTTTATTTAAACCCTTCCTATCCCACTTATGACTTAAATGGTTTAGACCAACTTTGATAACCAAAGCTGACTCAATATACTAAATGTAACGACTTGATTACTAGAATGTCACAACATGTTTATAGATCAATTCATATGCAAAAGTCATTTTTTTATAGATTAAATCATATGCAAAAGTCATTTTTATCCTATAATCTTAGGAAAAAAAAATAAAACAGTATGTTATCCAAAATTTATTTTAATTTAAGGTGATATTGATGAGACACATTTATAGGTGCATAAATAATGTAAGATTGTCCTACAAAATAAGGCCATAGGTCCCATAGTGCTTTGACCTTTCTAAATTTGTTGCATAGCATTAATATCCATTTTTCTTTTTAAGGAGTGTCGGTACATGTTTATTAGGTAAAAATCACGTAGATAAAGATGTTTTGACAAAATATGATATTTTTTATTATATAGTTCATAATATTAATTGAAATAAAAGTTTTGTTTGTGGTTAAGTTAGATGGTAAATTACATGTGATGCATTCTTAATACCTATTTTTTAATATATAAATAAAATAAATCAAGTTTTGATAACTATATTTACCTAAATGTTGTGTTGGTCCTTATCATCAGAATGTCAACTTTTGAGGCATTTTATTCATACCTAAATTTTGTTGTAGTTTGAAAATAAGCAAATTCCTTTGGAATTTAATGTGTAGAAGCAAATTCCTCTAAGCACAAAAGCCTGAATTATATGGTGTTGCAAAATTAGGTCCCACAATCATAACTATAGCAATTTTAAACAAGCAAATTAATTATCTTACTAATCACTTGGATTAATTAGTCATCAGAAAAATTATTACCTAGTGTTAGATTTCAAAATTTTTTCTTCAAGAATTCTTTTTGTCAACATTAATAATTTATATGTGGTACAAACTTACTAATTTATTTTGAATCATAAAAAACACGTGAAATAAAATGATAATAATTTTAATTTTTTTTAAGAAAAATAAAAAATATCTATGATATGCGTGTTTACGTTACATATTATAATGTTATATTGCTGAGGTGAATATTCAATTTATTTTATTACACATTGATTTTTAAGTTTTTAAGGTGGAATTATATCATATATCCATTTGCAGATGTTATGATTCATTCCATCAACAATTTTCTTTTTTTTTTTTTTAGAAAAATTATAATTACATATATGTAAAAAATGACATATAATTTTCAAATATAGAAAATTTCCTAATTTCGTAGGAATCTTTTTAATTGAAATAATATGATTGGTTCAGATTCTTTTTCCTGTCACACAAGATATATACAAAGTAAAATCAATAATTAAGATTAATGGGTATTTGTAGTAAAGAAATATGATTAAGTTGGAAGAGTATCCAATTCAAGAATTGATGGACAATAGCATGTGAAATAAAATCAAGAATTGGTCCACTTCACATTAGTTAGTGCCTATGCCCCTACTTTTTAATGGACAAGACAAACCCTAAATTGCCCTAAAATATTGTTCACCCTAACAAACCATCTTAAGTATATTTTTAATTTATGCATATTTATGCAGAATGACACACACACACACACAAAAATCCATTTAACTTTCTAGTTTCTATTGCTAATTCTTGCTATACCAATTCATGAAAGTAGGCCCAAAATGGCATAAATGGTTGCATACTACAAGCGTTTCTTTCTTTTTTGTTGACATTCTTTATTATATATTGCATCTTTAGTTCCTCCTAAAATTGGGGAATCATGTATGGTTGAATTATTGTTATTCAAATGTGTAAGAAATTTGATTTTTGTTTCCTTTACATGGAAGCTCTATGAACAAATATCATATGAACTACATAATATTAATACAGGTAGCTCTCTCACCAAATATACATTTTTTATAAAGGCGAGAAAACAAATTGAATCACATTTAATTAAATATCACTAGTTTTTTCTATTCCCTTTCCGATATAATCTTTTTTAGAATATTTTAAATTAAAAATATTTGAATTTTTAAAATATTTCCAATTGAGCTTGAATTTTATAAATTTATGTTGATTTCAACTGGAAAATCGGATTGTTTATAACTTAATAGTGGAAAAAGACATATAAAAAAAAAAAACAACATGCACACTTTGGAGGGAATGGAGTTAATGGGCCTGTTATGCCCAACAATGGAATCTTGAACATGGCTCAAGAATAGGTGGGCTGAATGAACCAATGGTAAAGGGCCCAATTTCTGAAAACAAACTATATTCCACAAAGTGGGAGAATTACCCTTTCTAAACATTGAAGAGTCCATAAATTTGTGGGAACAAAAAGCTCAGCCCATCGCCTTCCGAACCCAATTCCTCAAATGTTCACAGGTCACAGCTTTTCTCTTCAATTGTGGACCAATGACCTCTCAGATCTTGACAATTGTAGTGTTGTCATTAGTCACAAACAAATGCCACAAGTTTTTTTTTAAACCTAAACAATTAGGGACAAACCTACCTTATCCAATCCAATATACCCATCTAATAAGAGAGGCTAGAAAAGGAGAAGGACGAAGTAAGTTACATTCAAACTTGTCTTTTTTTTTTTTTTTGGAAAAGTAATTAGAGAAAATGACGGTTACAAAAAGTAATTGTATGTTTAAAAACAAAACAATGATGCTTAGTTTAGTGGTAAGACACATAATTTATACACTTAAAAAAATACATTGTTGAGAGAAGCAATCACAAATCAAATAAATTAATTTTTACGACAGTTAAATTAGACGCTTTGAGAAAACCAAATAAAGTGTTAAGAATATAAAAAAGACAAATAGGCTATTTATATTTTCTAGCAAAAATTAAATATGGAAATTTACAAGTTGTATTATTGAAGGCTATTTTTTAAGAGTTGAGCTTGAGAACAAATTCATTTTGACTCATATATAACCTATTAATCTATATTTAGTTATATGAGCATCTCATAAATAAAAATTGTATCAAACTCAAATTGCACATATAAATAATTTTTTTTTTTTGAACGAAGCTAAAGAAACATGGAAAAAGATCAATGAGGGTGAAATTGAGCGAAAAGTAAACTTTGATGACTTCAGCAGAAAATCAAATTAATTTAGGGACTTCTTTCCGTTCGCACATTTTCTTATTCTGTTGGCATCTTCTTTCCCCAAAGGCGAACACAGACAAAAACTCGCAAGGATGAAGATTTGATTTTTCGTTTTAAGAAGACAATTTCCGAAGATTATATACATAAATACATATCCTTTGGAACTTGCAGCTTACATTCGCAAAGGTCTTGATATTTAATTTGTTCTCCCTCTGCGAATCCCAGAAGGTATGATTTTAACTTTTCTTTTGTTCGTTCTATCAAATGTTGAATTCCTGTTATGTGTCCTTTTTTTTTTTTTCTTTCGTTATTTAGATTGGAAAGTATTTAAATTTATCGCAATAGGTTAATACCCATTTGAAAAATTCTCATTTTCCGTTACCATTTCCAGGTCCCCTCTGGGGTTGTGATTGAGAAAGTGGTATATTTGGTTTAAAGAGTTATAATGCCATCTGGGTTTCTTATAAAGCTGAGCTTAGGATTTAGGACATCAGTAATTGCTAGAAATTCAGGATTTTTATCATCTAATTCTGCTAGTTTCTCAGCAAGGCGTGGTCTTAGTGGATATACAATGGCGGCCTCTGGTTCCAAAGCTGTGTTTGGTGAGAATTGTATTGGTGATATGAATACCACTTGTGGAAATGGATTGGAATTTCCGAAACCTAGTAGTGTATTATTTGTGGATAGAAGTCGAGCTAGTTGCTTAACAGCAATTGTGAGGTTGAGAAATGGGGAGTTGCCGAATAGTCGTTTGGTTTGTGGCTACTCTTCCATTAATGCCATTACAAGGGGTGCTAGGTCATCTTTGAAGAACTTCCACAACTTGTCTTCTGCTAAATTCTCTGCTCGAGCTGCTCATGATGAACCGGTGGAGAACTCCACTACGATATCTGGCCAGTATGTGCTCTAATTTTTTCGGTATACTTTAGTTATAATTGTTGTTATAATTATAAATAAAATTCTAGTTGCACATGAGCCTTTATATTTCTATGATAGCTCAATGGGAAGTATTGATATACAAACTCTTTAAGGTTCTGTTGGGTAGACAATCATTCAAAATGATACTTTGGTTTCTGATCTGAGTTTTATGATTAAATTCCTTGAAAATTGACAGAATGTTTCAATGCTGCTTGTTTTGAACAAGTGCACACAATATTTTCCTTATATTTCTATAAAAGTTGTTTGAACAAAACAAAATATAATATGTAGCCTTTGAGTTTCTTTGTATTGACGGAGAGTAATTCTTATTTGACAGAACCCTGAAGCTGCTCTCAGGAGCATGCTACTTGCCTCATCCTGATAAAGAAGAAACAGGTGGAGAAGATGCTCACTTTGTATGCGAAGATGAACAAGTAATTGGTGTAGCAGATGGAGTAGGAGGCTGGGCAGATGTGGGTATTAATTCAGGATTATATTCTCGGGAACTTATGTCAAATTCTGTAAGTGCTATTCTGGAGGAGCCCGTGGGTTCAATTAATCCCACTGCAGTGCTAATTAAGGCACACTCCAAAACAAAAGCCCAGGGTTCATCAACAGCCTGCATAATTGCCCTTAAAAATGAGGTCAGTTGTCTAATCTAACTGGCAAGAAATACCTTATTCCATCCCTCTTTGTTTTTTTACAAATACTACAATTGGAACACTGTTATCTTCTATAGGAGAATTCATAATTTTTCAGAAAAAACTTCTTTATATATAGGTGGGTATATTGTTGCTGTGGTGGATATGAGTGCCTCTCCAGTCATTATGTGGTGGTAGTATTAGTTGGTTCATGCCACCTGAAATTTTTTGGGTGTCTCTGCTTGAGTTGTTTGATAGCTTGAATCTTCCAAATTTTAAAGAGCTCCTTTTCTTGAAAATAGCAGAATCTTCATTGTGCTTAGATTTTGATTTTGCAAAGTTTAGCAGAATCTTCATCCTGCTATGTAATTGTAAATCCAAAATCTGGCTTCACTGCACGATATCATGTTAAGCATGTTAAGCACTCTTCCATCTATTTGTATAGATGTCTTGTGATTTACTGCTTGGCTTTACATGAAGCTTTATTTAGTAACAATGAATTGTTATATCCTAGGGGTAATTTCTCTGAATTTGTGTGAGTTTATCGAAATTGTATTATCGGAAACTGTCAATTGTCTTGCATCTGCCATGAATCTGAATTTACCAATTTGGATTTCAGATGGTTCTTGAATCATTTTCTTCATTAAGCATATGTTATACTGTAAAGAGACTGTAGGTTTATTTGATTTTTCCATGTATCAGAAAATACATGCTATTAATCTGGGAGACAGTGGATTTATGGTGATAAGAAATGGGAGAGCAGTGTTCCAATCTCCGGTGCAGCAGCACAGCTTCAATTTTACATATCAACTAGATAGTTCTGGTGATGGTGACCCCCCGAGTTCTGGCCAGGTTAGTTGATCCTTACAAAAAAAAATCTGCAACTGATAACTGTTCGTTGATCACTTCATATTTGGCCAATAGAAATGAATATTTTTCTGCCGTTTACTTTCATGATCCCATGTTTCAGACTTATATTTATAGCTGCTGTGATAGAAAGGACAACCTGACTTAGAGCCTTTTTTGGGATCAATTGCCTCAGGTATTCACATTTCCCGTCTCTCCTGGTGATATTATTGTTGCTGGAACTGATGGACTATTTGACAATTTATACAACACCGAGGTTATTGCTGCTGTTGTCCAAGCAACAAGAGCGGGCTTAGGACCGCAAGCTACAGCTGAAAAGCTTGCAGCGTTGGCACGTAATCGGGCACTGGACAGGAACTTTTGGTCACCTTTTGCTAAAGCTGCTCAAGATGCTGGGTTCCACTACAATGGTGGTAAACTTGATGATACCACAGTGGTAGTTTCATTCATCACAAACTCTTAACAATTTGTGAACTGATCATGTCTTCTCCCTGTGCGGCTGCAAAACGGTACTTCATGCTTTTCTTTGTATTTTGGAGAACCCTTTAGGCTTTAGATGAGAAAACCCAGTTGGGGAATTTACAAGTGAATCTTTGATCGCTATTTTTTGATATACGAATCTGTGTATCTGTTGATGATTCCATTTTTTACTAGTGAAGCTGCTGTTGTTTTTGATAGAAGAATCTGTTGATGATTCAGTTTGTGATTAGTAATTTTTTATTAGTGAAGCTGTTATAAGTTAATACTAAACTCGGCAGTGATGTGAATGAAAACCCATGTTTTCACATTTAGAAAAGTATGTATAGATAGATTAGACGGATAAAAACAAACTTGCATACCAAAATTCATTTTACACGTAAGAGATGTTTGAAATCACAAAAAAAAGAAATGAAAACGATCACAGCTCGTTAAAAGACGGAGATAACGTGGCAACACGGCTTATTATTTCCAGTTTTTATTTGCATATACATAGGAACCGAGCTTGTATATTGCAATCCTTTTCAATGTTTCCAAACTCTTCTTGGAGCATTTTCACCTGGTTGCTCTTCTTTTTCTTCTTTCGTTTTTTCAGATTGTTTAGTCTTTTCATCTGGTTTTACTCCCCTCCCCCTCTCTTTAGCTGCTGCTTCTTTTCGTTCCCTTTCTCTCTGCCTTTCTGCTTCTTCTTTTCGAGCCTGTTCTTGCTCTCTTCTTGCTGCTGCTTCTCGTCTTCTGTGTGATTCTCTTTGCCTCTCCTCTGCTTCTCTCCGTTGTCTTTCCCGCCTTTCTTCTTCTTTTTTCCTTCTTTTCTCTTCTCTCCTCCTTTCCTCTTTCTCCTCCTCTTCTTCTTCCCTCTTCTCTTCCTCTCTTCTTCTCTTCCTCTCTTCTTCTCTCTTCCTTTCTTCCTCCTCCCTCCTCTTCCTTTCTTCCTCTTCCCTCTTCCTCTCCTCCTCCCTCCTCTTCCTTTCTTCCTCTTCCCTCTTCCTCTCCTCCTCTCTTCTCTTCCTTTCTTCCTCCTCTTCTCTCTTTCTAGCTTCCTCTTGCTCCTTTTCTCTTTCCTTCTTTCTTTCTTCTTCCACTTTCGTCCACTCTTCCTCCGCGCAAGAAGTACACTCCAGTATAACTGCTTCCTCCTGAGGAGTCAATATACGATCAATCGTAGTATTCTCAACATTAAACGATAACGCCAAGATCTCTTTGTTCAAAGTTAAGAGTACAGATCTCTTCCCCGCTAGGAATTGCGGGTAGTTTTTCCCTGGCGATGTGCTAAATCCCATGAAAACTAATGAATCATTGTTGAAAGCCATTTGTGCCATTGGATGAAATCTTGGTATTGCAAACACATCTCCTTCTTGTACCCTAAACCTCATGTTTTTGCATTCCATTTCCGTTACATTACTAGGACAAACTACCCTTATCATTCCTTGCCCTTGCAAAACTATTGCCATCTCATTTGCCATTGGATTCCAATGTGGCCCCATCATTGAACCCTGCAAATTAAGATTCATCAACAATGCATAACATACCATTTCCAAATACCCATTTCTTTTTTTTCCCCCATAATGAACAAATTTCACAAAATTCCGCGATTTCATTTATGAAATGAAATCTGCAAAATTCCGTTGGTTCACTCCAAAGAAGCATTCTTATCACATACCTTTGTCAAGTTCACCATGAAAACACTAATACCAGAACCTTTGAGAGCTTTTAAGTCTCCTTTGTCAACAGTCATACTCCACCCATTACAGTTTTCAAAATCTGGCTTATTATCGAAAATGTTGAAGGTCTTGGTTTTCTTGTGGTGGCCGTTTTTGCTATGAAAGCTACCATCTTTATCCCCAGTAAAAGCTTTTAAAAATAGTTCCATTTCCCAAAATATTGATTTTCTCTCTGGCATTGCATGGACTATTCCTGGTGGCTTCATTCCTCTTGTCATTTCTTCTATTACATCCCCAGGAACCTTGAGGAACACAATTTTTAATTATGTAATTAACAATTAACAACATTTAAGTAAGCAAACACACAAAACCTATACTTACCTTAAAAGCTGATCCTAGGACTTTCCTATCAAAACCAAGGATTAGATCATTGATGCTTGAGTATGGTCCAAAGGATGGATCCTGAATTTTAACAAAAGAGATTTAAAATTAAATTAATTTTGAATTTGAAGCAACTCTAAATTAACTAAAAGAATAGAAAAGAAAAGGTGTTCATACATAGATTCCTTGATCTGCATTTGAAAAAATAGCAAAAATCCTTAGATTATTTCTTTCTTGCTCCAAATCACTTTGCATGTAGAATAGTGAGCCGGCATGTAATCTATACACATCTCCTTTCTTTAGATCCATTGTCTTCAGTTCTTTTCCACCTTCAGCGCAACTCAATTTCCCACTCCCTACATTCATATTTTACAAAATTAATTTCCAAAAATAATTTATGAAAATGTACTTAGAAATAATAATATATTTTTTTCAAAAATTAGTGAAAAAGCATTCTAGATTAGAACAGGAGACAATAAAATATTACCTGTATGGACATAAAACACCATGTCAGAATGAAGAATAACAGGAAGAAACAATGAATTAGGCTCTAATGTAAAAAACTCAAGATGGTAATCTCCAATAGTTCCAGTTGAAATATCAACTGCTGAGATTTGTCCATATTCTCCCACCATTATAGACCTTCTTTCTTCTTTCTTCACCAGTGAAGCTCTCATAAAAACTGAAGAAGAAAAAGAAGAAGAAGAAGAAGAAGAAGAAACATCCTCTGCTTCACAAAAGAAAACCAAAAGAAATAGTAATAATGACATTAACCAAGATTTCATGTTTATAGATTTTTTTCCCTTTTCAGAATATGAGAAGATTTGGATCCCTGCCATTGAAGTTTAAGAACTGAAGCTTATATGAAGACGACGGTGACGAGTCTTACGTGTACTTTAGTATGACACGTGTATGTTCATGTGACACGTGTCGGACAAAATAATTTTTATTTCCGATAAATGAGAACTTTTTGATTAATTAATTATATTGGCTTGGTCTTTGTATACGTATCTTCTTGCTTAGTTCTCGCATATCTTCTTGCTTCATATCGGACCGAACCGGGCTGGTTATTTCTTGTTCTCATGATTTTATGTCAAACAGCTGATTTTTTTTTTTTTTTTTTTAGGATCAAACAGCTGATTTTTTTTTTTTTTTTTTTTTTTAGGATCAAACAGCTGATCTAGTAATTTAATTTCAATGACGTTATTTTTGGTTTGGTTCAAATTAATTCAAACCGTCACTTTGCTTTGGTTAGCCATAGTCAATCAAATTGTCCGGTCCGAATTTTAAATCTCTTTTTGATTTGACTCGAACTGACCAAAATGCAGGTTTAGTTAATTTTGCTCTGCTCTACGAGTAGTATAAGAGAGAGACTATATGGGCTTATGGACATATGTGATTAGGCCCATGTTTCAGACCCATATTTGCCCCATTCATCCAATCTCTACTTTTATCCAATTTGATGATTTCAATGAATTTTACCCTACTTCAGAGTCCAGTGTGGTGCAGTGCACCTTCTTTTTGTTCTTGTTGGAAGTATGGATTTTATAATTAAAATTCAGAATGGGAGAAAAAAATGATAAGAATTGGAGTTTTCTTATCATAGGATAGGATAGAACAGTATTGCATGATTTCCAGTTCCGTCCCAAATTTTCAGGACGTGAAAAATACAGTACGATCCCGTTCTAATAATTAAGTTGTCTCATATTAATTTGTTCTATTTTTTAAAACAAAACTTTACGGAATTAGATCTAAAGATAAAAAAAAAAAAAAAATTGGCCCATCTCGCTATCCACGCACACCTGTGTCTCATGACTACTTAGGATGAAATGGGCTATAAGATGTCTAAACCTCTTTGAAGTAACATGAACTTTCCATATAGATATGTAATTGGTAAAATTTACCAAGTTAGGACATTGTTAATATGTTGCCTAACCACTCTAACCCACAGGTCAGTGACTTAGGCCTTGAAACTACTCATCAAAATTGCAAAAATGCACTAGTACCTCTTGGAGATTTTGTCCCTAAAAGCTCCAACATGATATCCCTTGAACTTGCTACTCGCATTTCCTTGGGATCTCATGACAGTATATTGAAGGTTAACTTGACTTAGAATGCTATGTAAAGGGAGGAACGGGTAGTACCATCCAACGTGGGGATGGTTTCATTTTGTCATTGGGCTCATGTTCCTCCCGATTGTCATAAACGCATTAAAACCTTATGCTGGTTTTAAGCTTACAAAAGTTTATATATATATTGATGGGAAGATCTAAAATAAAGAATATATATGATGAATCACAACAACAACATTGCTATTTAACAATTTTCAGGTAGATTTTTGCATTTTTGTCAGTTAAAAACTTAAATTAGTTTTTTTTTTAGCATTTTAACTATAGATATAAGGGAGTGAAAATGAGATGTAGAGCTTAGAACTTTTTCATCAAAAGTGAGTCTGTCTACTACTAGATTATACATTGATCTCTAATTTTTTTTATATATAAATGTATATTTGTAAGTGACATAAATTCAAATAAAAAAATAAAGTAATTTAGTTATTGAAGTTGAGTTTTATAAAAAAATAGCCTTCTTAATTTTTAAATAAATTCTAAAATCAATTATTTTAATAATTATTTAAGCAATTAAATATTATTTAAATTTTATTGATACAAATGCAATATAGAATACCCTTAAAATATATATGTCCAAATTTGTTCTCCATTATGATAAATATATATTTATTTTTTAAATTTTATTTCCATATTTTTTAGAGCCAAAATCATATCAAGTGAGATTATTTGTAAAACAAATATTCTATGGTGATTATACTTTTCCATATTCAATCACATCGAAAAAGAAAGAAGCTCAAAGAAGATAAACTTTTAATTTTCTGTTTACGTTCTTCTTCTTCTTCCTCTTTCTTTTAAGCTAAATAAATGAAATACAAAAAGAAAAAGGAAAAAGACAATTAACAAGTTGACTTTCTCTATGAATTTTAAGATTTTGTACTTCTAAAAAAAAATAATAATATTTGGTAAGTTTTTGGGGTATGGACCATATATCCTTATTTTTCTCATAATTTTTGAAACTCCAAGACTAGACATCAAGCTTTACAATTTTCCTTTCCTTTTCTTTTCCGGGTATGGACCATAACCTTATTTTTCTCATAACTATGAATATAGATAGGAAACTTTGTATTTTTTCTTTTTTTGGGTACGGACCATATCCTTTTTTTTATATTTATAATATAATTTCTTAAATTTGTACCAAATGACTAATTAGGCTGAACATCGGCTTAATTCAATTCAACTAAACTAATTTCATTGATTTAGTTAAAATTGGAACTTTCTTTTAAAATATCAAATTTGATCAGTTTTTTATGAATTATTAAAGATTGGAACAGAATATATAGTCAGTTAGATTTATTTTATAATAAAAAAATCTTATTAAATTATTTTTGTCTTTCTAATTTTATTTTAATCAAATTAATAACCAAATCGAATGAAAACGTCAAATTATTCAATTTTCTACTCTTAAATTTTAAGAACCGAATTAAATTTGATTTGGTTTCGTGAATTAGATATGTTAAACAAGAATTACTGATTTTAGAACTTAAAAATATTCAAAATGAAAAAATAAATAATCAAAATTGGAAAAAAAAAAATCTTTTACTAGTGGACGTACTTTATAATCTCCCAATTGGACATTTAATCAAGTGGGCAATCAAAATCAAAACAATATTTTATAAAAAATCAAAACTCTTTGAAATACCACAAATAATATTTTTTCTAAAAAAAATAAAAAATCATAGTGATGAATGGTAAGTATAGCTACATTACATATATGGTCCCATAATCGTAAAGAAAGAAAGAGGCCATAAGCCACATTATACATATATATTTATATATATATAATTTACAATATAGTGTGCAGAGAATCCAAATCAAAGTATATGAATTATTGCGGTCATAAAGAGACATATTATTGAATCAAAGGGTATTTTTTTTTTTTTCAAAGCAAATCCAACATATCCTAAAGGATCCCTTCCATCCTCACACACATTGTAAAAATAAAAAAAAAAAAGTATAAAGTTAATTAATAAAGAAAGACAAAAACAACTATTGTTTAAGTGCGAATAAAAAGTTTGGTAGTTATACGAAATTTACGCTGTTTTGTAAAAAATACTCCATTCGACCGTTTTTTTTATTATTTTAGATTTTACGTGATGGTTTAAAGTATTTATTTTATTTAAATTATTAAGAAGTAATTTTTTAATTGACAAAAATTTTACCTTTTTTATTTTAATAATTCTGTATAAATATTCATTAAAAAATTTGTATCTTGTGACTGATAAGTTAGTTTTTCCAAATTTTATGAAAATTAAAAGAAAAAATATAAATATATGTAAATAAGGTTACTTGTGAAAACAGAGGATAGAAGATCCTCCACTATCCCCACCCAAAATGACCTTAGCTTAGCTACCTTTCTTTCTTTCTTTCTTTACCTTTAATTTTCTTTTTCAGTGAGTGTATAGAGACCCATCTTTTCTTTTTTTTTTTTTTTTCTTCTGCATGAAATTATGTAAATTGGAATCTCAAACCCTAACTTTTGTGTTCTACAAGCTGCCCTTTATTTCTGTATATTTTTATCTCTTTTTCCGTCGCGTGTGTTCCGTGTACTTAATATCCTTAGTTCCTAAGTATTTGACCTAACCATTTCCTTGTACTAATAATTATATAAAAATATGGTTATGTTAATCTTTGATTATAGTAATAAGTTAAGATTGTTCTGTCCAAAAAGAGGTAAGATTATTGTTTAGTGCCTGAATCAACTAGTTTTCGAGTGCCTCATTTGCATTCAAGTTCGATACCAAAGGTAAGAAATCTCCAATTTGGATCAAGTTTTTAATATGAACGGAAACATATATATAAAATATAAAATAAATAACTTTCGGTTCAAAAAAAAATTATAAATTAATCTTAAGTGAAGGTCCGATAATGAAGTTCTGTGTTCCAACGTTTTTTAATTAAATAAATTATTTTGAATTAAAACACAATATATTCAAAAAAAAAAAAAGCATGAATAATCTTAAAAGTATTATAAATTTATAATTATAGCTCTCTCTAAACACCATTAAGGCTTCTTCAAACATATAATTTGCTTTTAATTAATTTATGGTTTGTGTTAATCACGAGGGGAAGATGATGATTATCTAGAAAAAGATTCAAATCATGAAATGCAGGATGAGTCATTGAAAATAATTTGTTTTAATAATTAGTGAATAATGGAATCATTTGGGTTTGGTTTTGTATCTTTCACAGAATGGTCGTTTTCTAATTACCGAGAATATGCTTAGAATTTCCATATTATAGACCATGATTTGATTACATGGTGATTTGCTATATTCGAAAAGTGGGACTTTGGATGCTTCATGCTATACAATTTAATAATTAAGCAACTAGTCCAATCCCACTATTGCTAATAAATGTTATTTGTTCAAGTTCTTAACTTTTTTCTTTTTTATCATCCATCATAAAATATTTGGAATTGTTCGTTTCAGTTTTGGTGTGAATCCATTAGGATTGGTAGACATTGATTATATGTGTTTTAGATTTGATTCTTATGGTTTCCAAATACTAAATCATGAAATTTAGAATCCAGATTTGAGCTCGGTAAGAATAATAAGTGCAACAATGGTCTCTTTACATATTGTGTTTAAATGCAAGGTGAGTAGGATCCAATTTTATAACACTAAACCATAAAACGTGTTTAATCCAACTTTATGTGTACAAGTTCCTAGCTTTATACTCACAGAAAGTATTAGTAATGTTTTGTTTGAATTTGGTGTAAATACAAGAGGATTGGTAGATTTTGTATGCTATCACACGGTTTCCAATGCTAAATCAATACATTAATTCATCCAAGTTTTATTTGGGTAGACAAAAGGCATCTACATCAAAGGATTAGAACAATGCACTTGGCTGAGTTCCAGATTCAAATTTTGTTAATGCTTTAAATCTTAATTTATCACTAAAATTTTTTTTATATAAATAGGGTCTTTAAGCACAACAACCTAGAGGTAGCCACAGGCTGAGCCGGTTCGGTTACGAACCTCAGCCCGCCAGGTCATGGTTAGGAAAAACATTGTACCTTAACCGGTTCGCTAGACCGTCGGACTGGTGAACCACCAATTATTTTTTTTTTAATTTTTTTTTAAAAAATTAAAAATAAAAACGATTAACTAGCGGTTCGATTGCACGGTTCATGAACAGTTACAGTTCGATACAGTTTACGATTCAAAAAATGGCTTGAACCTGAACCAGACCATCTCCTTAACAGTTCTGATTATGGTTCAGCCAATTCAAGAATGGCAACGGACCGGACCGGTTAATCGACGGGCGCAACAGGCCTAACCGGCGGATATCTACAACAACCATCTCCTTTGCATTTCGTATTTAATTGAAGAAATCACAAAACGCAAAGCAAAATTAAACTCAAAAGGTATATATCTAAATTGGATTGTTTTCGTCAATGATTAGACATATATAAAAGCTAATTTTACTTAGAGTGCTTTTTTTAAAAAAAAAAAAGAAAAGAAAAAAGCTTCATTTAAGAGTGTTAATAACCCTTAGGAAAATACTTAAGAAGGAGCATTGGATCCCTTTAAATTGAATTGTATTGTGTTTGTCGTGGGTCAGAACTTTATTAGTAATACATTAAGACTTTAAACAAATAATTAATTTGTAATTAATTAAATAAAGATATATAATAGTGTTTGATTACGACATGAGTGCTACATCACACACAAAGCTAAAACCATCTTTTTATAGTTGGCCAAAATCTTTTCACCTTTAACCCAAACTTAAAATACCAAAGATACTTTTCTTTCTTTTATAGTACGTAAAATGGACGGATAGATTTTAATCCTTTCAAGAAAGCAATGATACTTATACATTTTTAAGAAAAATTATTATTTCACCCTAAAATTTAAAATAATTAATGCTTAGATCCCTCTTCTTAATAAAAAATAAACGAATAAGTCTTTTAATTTCTTTTACTATTCAATACTTTAGTCTTTCTATTAAAATAGAGGAATTAAATTATTCATTTTTGTCAAAATAAATTGAATAAATCATTCAATATTTTTTAGCAAGGAATAATTATCATTGTTATTTTCATTATTACATTTATTAGTTTTCCTTTAAAAATTTATTAATTCAATTTTAAAATTCAAAATTTTCATTACCATTAAAAACGGAATTTTAAAATTAATTTCAAAATTTAAATAAAAAACTTTCCTCCCTTTAATGAAATTAATTAATTCCATTTCATCAGCAACCTATAAATAGAATTTTAAAAATCAATTATAAATATTTGAATTGATTTTCCTTTAAATTAATTAATTAGTTCAATTTTAAATTTTAACATTCAATTTGTTAGCCATTAACAAAATGGAATTTTTAAACCCATTTTTAATGAAATTAATTTTGTTAATATAACCTTATGGATATGATCTAAATTTAAAATATTTTTATATTTAAAGAAACCCTAAAATAAATTGAAGTTTCAGTTTTAGCCTTCTACAATTCATAGTATAAATATTTTCTTTTAAAAATATTTCCTCCCATTTTTTTAAACATTTATTTCTTCTCATTTTTAAGTTATAGTGGCTTTTAATATTAATTTTTTCCTAAAACTAGCTCATTTATTATTTTAAGGACTAAAATATTAAATGATAATAAACTAGAGGGGTTACTTCATTTATTTTTAAAATTAGAGAGATTAAAAAATTAACTTTAACTAGATTAATTAAATTTTAGGGATGAAATTATATGATTTCTATATTAAAATGTGTGGATTAATTAAGATTGGGACACGGATAAAACTCTATCTCCATTAAATATAACGGAAATGAATATTGTCAAAATTTAAGTTTATAAGTTAAAATATTAATATTTGTTATTGTTAAAAATAATTTTGTGATTTTATCAATTACATTTAAGATTTAAAAAGAATATGAAATAAATGAACAAATTGAAGTTTTTATTTTAAAAAAAAAAAAGCAATGATATATAGCACTATGAGTTGCTCGATCACTCACATACAGAACATATTCCTCTTCTCTTTTTCCTCCCTCGCCGCCAAAGGCAAAAGCTAATCCTACGTGGGCGTGAATTCTACGCGCTGACACTCCATGCATATCCGACAAAAAGCAGTCCAAGTGGGTCCCACTATAAAGTCAGCAGTAGCCAATCAGGTCAGACTTCCATGTCAATTTGTGGGACCCAGTTTTTTTCTTATGTTTGTTTGTAGAAGAAAAGGTTTGGTGGGCCCTACCTTTTTTTGCTTTTGTTTGTGGGGTTTCTTTCTTTTGTTTTCTTTTGCTAATGTGAACGTAATTAGCCATAATTATTGATTAGTGCCTTTTTCATTCGTTTTGTAGTAAAAAATTTAGTATTTAAACCAAACTTTTTAGTGCTTTGCAAGTTTCTAGAGTTGTACTGAGCGTCAACTCTTCTGTTACTTCGAATAATCATTACTTAAAAGTTCCAATCATTTTAATTTATTTATTAATTTTGATTTAAATATATGGATTAATACATTTATTTTTACTTTTCTATCCTTCTTTATTGTTTTTAAAAATATTTCTTTTAAATATAATAAAAATAAAATAGTAAAAAAATTAATGGTGACACCGATCAAAATTATGGCCAAATTTGGGCAATTGACAATGGGCTGGTGGCAGTCTGGCGATCAACTAACAGTAGTTCAATTGGCTGAAGGTGATGATGGAGGTATGATAATGTATGACATATATATAATTTCAGGTATTTATGAGATTTAAATAAGCTTGTGGCTCAACGGTAGGGTCTGTATTATCATTCCCAAAGGTCATGAGTTAGGATTTCACATTTGATAAAATTTTATTTTTCTCTGGTAAATGGTTGGTTTATCAGGTATATAAATATGGTCCATATACCTTGGTACATGGACTGACCCTAGCAAGTTTGGTGACTGGCGGTGGCGATGGTCCGTGAATAGTGACGACGGTTGGGCAATTAGTGGTGGTAGTCGAACAATTGATCAAGAAAATAATATTTTTTAATTTTATTTTCAAATTGCACCATTTTTAAATTTAAATTTATTTTTTTAAAAACGTGCTATGTATTACATTTTAAAAAATTTATATTATTTATTAACTATTAGATTTCAAAATAATAAATTTTTATATAATAAGTATAGTTAATTACTTAATTATATTGTAGCTCAGTTGTGAGTTTGTGAGAAAATTGTGTGTTGGATCCTCATTAAATACCCGCAACGAAGAGTCGAGCATCTTCATTATGACTAAACTCAAAACTCGATTACTTGGCTTTGCGCTCCAAACTCCGGTGGTTCATAAAAAATATAATAATTTGAATATCTTCACCATATATATACACTAACAGAAATTGAAGTAAAATATGTAAATATGCATGCATGGTATTAGGAAAAGATCTAAGAAAAGGATATTTAAATTAGAGTTTCTTAAACTTTGCACATGGACACAGATTGAGATTGCATCTTCCTTCTTTTAACCATCCTAAATTATTGAATCGAATAACATTTCATCACAACCTAACATTTCGCCTTTTTTATTATTTATTTTTATGATTTATATGTTTAGATGCATTTGATCTAAAATTTCCCCTGTTTTGCAGCCAAAAGAAAGATACTAATTTAGTAAATTTATTATATTCAAATTCCACTAAGATCTAATTATTGGGAACTTAAATTTGATACATCCTCGTGACTATATGTTTTATTGGAGTTGAAATATTTTATGTATTTATTGAATTCTTTGGTCTCATTTAGAAAAATGCTAGCGTAATCCCTAAATTAGAAGATTCCACAAATTTCCAAATTTACATTTTGATATTAAAATCATCGGGTTTTTTTTTAACTAACACAGCTAACAAGATCAAGCATAAATAACAATACGAGATTAAATTTAATTGCTTGTTTTTGATATCATCTTATTTTATTAATGATCAATTTTGAATTACTTAATTTTAAAATTAAATAAAACCATATGATTTTATTTAGCATCCAAACAATGAAACTAATTTATATACGTTTGCTATAGTTATGACAAACCTATATCTATATATCTATATATGTTATTCAATAATAAATCTACAAGTATTATTTTTTTATAAACATATTATTGTAAGTCACTCATGATTTACTACAATTTACAATAGTTGTCACATTTATAATTTATTATTATTATTATTATTATTGAGACAAAATATTCACGGTCCAAATGACACTCGATAACAACTCCGGCACTTCATCACTACTAATGGGACTGAGGTATACGATGTCGTTGTAAAATTTAAATTTCAAAATAAAAATAGTAATCAACCCTAAAAATCAATTTATCTACTTTTTATCGATTTATATTTATCCCTTTAATTATTTACGTCACCATAAATTAAACAGTTGCATCATTCAAAATCTTAGCAAATCCCTTCGTTTACATATACCGACAATTAGGAGTACTAAAAATTTAATTCAATTCAATTTTTTTTACAATGTTTCTATATAAATTGCTTAACATCTAAATAATTTAATTTACCACTCTAACTTTTATATTCTAAATAAATATTTGCTTATAATGACCATATTAGTAAAGTGAACTTTAAAAATATGCTGTATACAGAACTATTATATATTTATTATTAAGTGGGGCCTATCCTAAACATGTGGGGCCAACAAATATGGGAACTTTAACGCCCACAATTGACTTTTTATGTCGTTTAGCAATTTTATACCACATTCACTTACATGAATCACATTTTCTTCTTCTTTCCCTTTTCATTTTGGAAGATTTGTTACAGTTTTTCTTCCTCAAATATTAGACAAAGTTTTGACTGCCATAATAATAAGACATGAAATTGTTGACAAGTTGCTAAAGATTTTGACATAACTATTGACTCTTGCATCAGTTCCTTCTTCCACACACATTAGTTTGGTAATTAGCTTTTGGCTGTTGGCTATTGGATCTTGTTGGGAAGGATAAGTCCATATAATAATAGTCTATACTTACAATACTTTTTGGGACTTTGATTTCTTTTATTCAAGTCTCATTTGAAACGTAGCAAAAGAATTTTTGACCTTATTAAGATTCAATAATTACAATTGAGTTTTTATGGGGTTAAATATACTTTTCATTCGTACCTTATAACTATTGCTAGAGCTAAATATGAAAATAATAGGAAAAAGATTCATCACTTTTGTGCATAAGCTCATAGACTTCAACTATATATATAAAAAGTTATCATATACAATCACGAAGTTATGCATGCTTAGTAATTTGAATTCAAATTAAGGAAAATCATTAAAGACGATAAAATTTTTCTACCAAATTGTAAAAATTCTTACAGTCTATTGAAAATTTACGATAAACTCAATTAACAAATTAACCCTAAAGAAAGAATGGAAAATTTGAGTAATGGCCATAACAATGACATTAGCTAGCAATAATGTATGTGCATGGATTAAACCAGCACAAGATGAGCTAAGAGAATCCCAAAAAGCAAGGGCAAAAGTAGTAACTTGTATATGAAGCTTCAAGGAGATAAAAGAATGGTCTGACTCGTGTCGAGCATGTATATGTATCTATCTTATACGCACACCCATGCACACGCAAAGATAAAAAGCCCCTAATCATAACCATCAAAAGCCCCTCTCCCTTCTTCTTCCTTTTCTTTCTTCATTAATTCTTTGCTTTCTTCATTTCTTGATCTTGATTTGCCGGTCAAGCGATGAAAGTTCCCTTTTCTTCTCCACAAAACCCTAAATCCAATTCTAATATCTCAAGAAATCTCGGTTTCCATCATAATAATTCTGATAATAATAATAGTAGTATTACTACTACCATACAGAATAATCTTTGCTACGAACCTACCTCTGTTCTTGACCTTCGCCGGAGTCCTAGTCCCGTTTCCGGCAAACCCGTTTCTACAACGGATCATCATTCTTTGGATTGGGACGAGCATGTTTTACAGAATTTTGATTGGGATTCTCTCATGAAAGAATTGGATTCCCATGAAGATTCTTCCGGTTCTACTCTCAAGAATTTCCCTCAAGTTAGTTCTTGTGAATCTTTGATCATCCACCATCAAAATGATCTTCAAGAATTCAATGTTCCAACTTCGCATACAGATCCTGCAGCTCAGTTTTTCCATTCTGATTTTAACGATATGAGCTTTAACGTTAATATTCCAACGCAGAATTTGAATTCTAATTTTGATCATAGCATTGGTAACTGGAGCAATTTCGGGTTCGATCTTATTCAAGAACTTATTCGAGCTGCAGATTGTATTGACTCGAACGAGTTACAACTCTCTCATGTTATATTAGACCGGTTAAATCCCCGTCTTCAGTCACCGGTCGGAAAACCATTGAAAAGAGCTGCTTTTTTCTTCAAAGAAGCTCTTCAATCTTTACTCACTGGGTCAACTCGTTCTTTAACTCGTCTTTCTTCTTGGTCCGACGTCGTTCAAACCATTAAAGCTTATAAAGCTTTCTCAGGTAACTTTTTTTTTTTTTTATCTTCAAATTAATTTCTAATCTTGATTTCAGGTCAACGAAGGTGCATCAATCTAATTACAGTCATCGTTTGTTTGTTGTTTTCAGGTATCTCTCCTATTCCTATGTTCAATCACTTTACTACAAGTCAAGCTCTTCTTGAAACCTTAGAAGGATCTCCACCGTTCATTCATATCGTAGATTTTGATATCGGACTCGGTTGCCAATACGCATCGTTTATGAGAGAGTTAGCAGAAAAAGCTGACACGTGTAAATTCACTTCACCGATTTTTCGACTCACTGCTATAGTAACAGAAGATTACGCCATTGAAACTCAGTTGATCAAACAGTGTCTCTCTCAATATGCCCTTGAACTGAAAATCAGATTTCAGATCGAATTTGTTCTTATCCGTACATTTGAAATGCTATCTTTTAAATCTATCAAGTTTCTCGACGGAGAAAAAACAGCCATTCTTTTATCTCCGTCTTTTTTCTGCCGGTTGGGTTCAAATACAAGCATTATAACCTTTGTAACGGATCTCCGGCGAGTTTCTCCTGGCGTTGTTGTGGTAGTAGACAGCGAAGGGTGGTCGGAATCTGTTGCGACGTCGTTTAGGAAGAATTTCGTAAATTGTCTTGAGTTTTTCTCCATGATTTTTGAATCACTTGATGCAGCAGCTGCCGGCGGTGGAGATTGGGCGAGGAAAATAGAGATGTATTTGTTGAAACCGAGGATTTTCTCGGCAGTCGAAGGGTGCGGAAGACGGGTGGCGCCACCGTGGAAGGAGGCGTTTTGTGTGGCGGGGATGAGGCCCGTGGCGTTTAGTCAGTTTGCGGATTTTCAAGCTGAGAGTTTGCTGGGGAAGGTTCAAGTCAGAGGGTTCTACGTGGCAAAACGACAAGCTGAGTTGATGCTTTGCTGGCATGAACGGCCTCTAATTGCCACATCAGCATGGAAATGTTAGAAATTTTAATTAAATGAAACTGGGTTTTTCGTAATATAATAGTTACTTAATTAAATATTAGGATTTGGGATGTGAATAATTAATGTATCATCCCAAAAGCTAATCCAAATTTAATTTTGCTTGTGTTGGTGCGGAGATTAAAAAAAAAATGAATCCCTTGGCCTCTCTATCTTCTGTATAATAGATTAACATACAACTTTTGCTTGTTATAAAAAGATTATTTAAAATTATTTTTTTTTTATAAAAATTATTGGGGTTTTTTTATCACTATTATTGTACTACTTTTAATTGGGATTTTGCCAGGTAATATAATTTCATCCGCTTGAAAATTTGATTAGATCGAATTAATATTGGTGTTATTGTTAAGACCAATTACAATATCTGATTAGTTGTAGTTTCAAATGATCGAATTAATATTAATGTTATTGTTAAGACCAACTATAAGGTTTCCTTAAGTTTTTTTTTTTTCAAATAGTTATTTTCTTACCAATAAAAATTTATCTAGGGAAGTATGCAATTACATTGAATTGAATTGGAAAGATTTGAAGTTGTTCTCGTAGGTTTTGTAAAAAAAAAAAGATAAAGTAAATTCAAATTATCTGAATAGTAATTGTAAAAGTCTTTGAATAGGTACCTTCCAAATATTATTTTTTAAATAATACGATAGAGTATTTATATTGAATTCCGAATTTAATTTTACGACATTAAAGTTTGTAGAATTTAATTTTATATTTTAAATGAGATATAAAATATCTCTTAAAAATAGATATAAGATAATTTTTAACTTTTTATTTTAAATTAAATATAAAATCTCTTAAAAAATAAATATAAGATAATTTATCTCATTAAATTTATTATTATATAAAATTTAAATAAAGTCTGAGAGGTCTCAATTTTGAGACTTGTAGTCATATTCTTACTGAAAAATATAGTTGCTAAAAAATATGGAGATATCACTTTTAATAATTGGAATTTAAATTAATAAGCATAAGTGATGAATATAACATCTCATTATAGAGAATGAAATTTTTGATGCATACATTTTGCCTATAACTTTTCATAACTTATAAACTTTAAAGAATTAATGTTTGGAGTATAGTTTGATAAGCAATTGCTAATTTTTTAAGTCTACCAAAAAAAATTAAGCAATTTAATTGTCAAATAATATACATATTTTTTGGGAAATGTTTTATTCATTTCTGGTTTTCATGCAAACACAAAGATGATTTTTTCTTTCATTTGTATGTAGAAGTATTTTTAAAATATCACAATAAAAAAAGTTTATAACTTTAAAATAAAAATCCCATTTGATGGAAAAACAATCAGAAAAAATTGGGCTCCTTCTTCTGATGTAGTGTTTTCAAAAGACGCGCCAAACAGCGACCTACTATCTTGCAGTGAAAACGGCGCCGTAGAACGCGTCTCTCCTTTCTCGATCAAAACGGTGCCGCTCAAGCAAACGAATTGTCGTGAACAAACCTCCTCCTGGTTTGGATAGTTAGCTCGAAATTTCCCTTGCAAAGTTCCTTCAAAATTTCGGAATTACGCTCTATCAGCCTCCATGATTCCATCATTGTATTAATATCTCTCTTTCTTCATTTTATGCATTAAATGGCTTTTCTTGGATCCAATATGACAAGCGAGGTTAGCCCTGATCTTCTCTTTCAATTTATCGTTTCTTCTTTTTCTTTTTATTTTTAGGGTTTTATTCTGATCTCTGCTTAATCCCCCCAAACAATAAAAAGCATATAATCAATATCGTTTTAGCATGTTAATCTTCGTTAGCTTTTTTTTTTTTTAATTAATTGTTTAAATTTGAGCTTTCGAATGCATAAATTTGATTGATGCAAGAATAGGGTTTAGATTAGTGCTTATCAAATTGATTGATTATCTTTCTAGCTAGTGGATATTAAAATTGTGTTCACATGCTCTTGTCTGTTCTTCCTTGCAAAATTATTTAAAATAAAATTAGGATGTGAAATTTTTTTAGCATCAATAGTATCTTTTTTCCCCCATGTGGATTATGTAATCCTTGCTGTATATTTGAGTGAGAGAGTAGAAATGATGTTTGGTTCGCACTTTGGTTATTTTGCATGTGGATTGAGGACATTCTACAAAGTACAAGCCAGAAATTCCATCAAATAGAATTTCTTTATTTTTGTTGAGATATTGGTATGGATGGAAGAGGTGAATGATGAGAGTGGTATGAGTCATTTGAGCACTTTTATGATATGACTTGTGAAAAAACTCAAGAAGAATAGAGGAAAAAGTATGAATGTACTTGCAGAATTGAGATGCTTATTCATGCTGATTGCTAAAGTTTTAGTCTTGAAGAATACTGATTATTATCTTATTTCATTGAGTTTCATCCCTTATAAAATCATGGTTTTTTTTTTTTTTCCTCTCTAGCTGAAAAGACACTTTTCTTGTTCTTTGTTGAGTGGAAAAAAAAAAAGAACACTATTCATCTTCTTATTTTTTGAGCCAGTGCAAAAATTATTTTGGTGGAAAAATATATCAATTGTATTAAATATTGATACCAAGTGATTGTGGAAATTAAGCTCTTTTTATCTGTTTCCTCGCTACAAAAAATTGCTTGTTAGAGATGAATGGAAATTGAACTGTTTGAAGTCCATAGTTCAGTTTGTTCTAGAGGGGATATAAATTTAGTTATTTTTCTGATAAAAACCATATGAATTCAACGGACATTTGCTTTTCCCTTTTACCATGCTTATGACTCTTAATACAGTAAAGGGGAACTGAAAATTATTGTAAAATATGGATAAATGAGCTTCCAATTCTAGAGAAAATACATGAGTAAGCTTTCCAAGTTTCAGTTTTTTGTCTTTCTTGGATCCATTTTGAATAATTTTGTTAATTGAGAAATCTTAATTGTCTGTGCAGTTAGGGCTGCGGTTACTTCTCTGCCCGCTTGGTTCTAATATTGTTGTTCGAACAGCATGGTAAGCCTTTGATTAGTGCATCCTTTGTCTCAGTCAAATTTTTTATGCTAGCTTGCTGGCTCATATTTTTCTTTTCCAATTGCTTTTCTTTTTGGTTCATGTACTTAGTTTAGAGAATTTGTGCTCCAACTCTGTTTAGCACTCCTTTCCTTTTCATTTATTGAGAACTTTTTTCCGATTCTTCTTTCACCATTTGGTGTCAATATCGATTACGTGCACTCAATGTTATTCTTAGACTTCATAAATTGTATCATTTGGTATTAACTTTATGTTATGATCTCATACAGCTGCTCTGTGGGTGTTGTTTTACCTGTATACTCCACTTTCAAGGCCATTGAGAACAAAGATCAAAATGCACAGCAAAAGTGGCTAATATACTGGGCAGGTTAGAAGGTTTTTTACTTAGTGTGAGGATGTATAGTCCATCTATGAGCGTAGGCCCTACTTATTGCTTGGAATTGACAGTTACATTTCCTTCTTTCTTCGTACTATTGCAGCATATGGTTCTTTCACCATAGTGGAATCATTCGCTGACAAGTTGATCTCTTGGTACTTTACTGAAACTCTCAATTTTAAGTCATAAATTCTGAACCATTCCATTGTTATAATAAGAGAGATAAGTTAAGCTCTATTTAATATCATCAAGGCAACATATGAACTTCGAAAATTCCACTTGTTAAAAAAACTTAGAAAGTTCCAAGTTGGGGGGGGAGTGCAGAAAAAAATAGCCAAACTTATAAATTTCACGCTACAGTTCTTGTACTGACTGAAAGTATTTGTCATATATCAAAACAACTTAACCTTTTTAGCCTATCAAAACATTGATTCATAGAGAATCATAGGACTATGGAGTTCAGTTCTGGAAAAGAAAGGGCAAAGGTCTATGTTGCGCTTTCCTTGATCATTATTTCACTTTTTGCAGGGTTCCAATGTACTACCATGTGAAGTTTGCATTTCTAGTGTGGCTTCAACTTCCGGCTTTCGAGGTAATTTTTTTTATTTCATATATCTTTAAAATATACCTGGTGTTCAAAACTGAGTTGTTTTTTGTGATTGAACATGCTTGTTTTTGTTATTTCTCTTCCATTTTTCTCAATCTCCCCTTTCCCTTCAAGTTTCTTTCTTTTCCCATGATTATTTGAAACATTACAGTTGCTTAATCCTTGCACTGGATTTTTGACAATTCCATTCCTATTTTACCTTGAAGTTAGTTGAACATTGTGCCCGAGTCCATAAAAGACAGAGCATAATTGTTAGAATCTTAGATTCATGAATCGAAATCATACAATTTGATATAATGTTCACCTCTACTAATATGCATCTATATGGTGAATATTTTTTTACATTGAATCTATACGGTTCAGTTGAATCAAAAGCGAATTGTGAGAATCAGATGAATCATCGATTTGTCAACAATTCCGAAACTTAACAGGGAGGGAATATAAAGAAAAGAATAAATCTGAAACATGTAGATAAAGAAGAAAAAATAAGAAAAAAACGTTAAGAACTAAAAATTTCAAAGGTTTATTTGACTGGAACAAAAAGATGGAGAGGGAGAAAAGAAGGAAATACTTAATTAATGTTATGATCTTTAAAGGATGCATGACTTGTTTTCTTTTCTATTTTTCCCCCTCAACTCTCTTCCATTCTGAGCTTCTCATAAATTTGGATATTTTTTAATCCATGTTATTTTTTTTTTTAAAAAAAAAGGGTTTATTTAAAATTTCACTATGACTTTTTAGTTTTTTTTTTTTTTTTTTCTAAAGAGTCTTGCATCACTGTATTTATAAACTTTTTTTTTTTTGTAATTCTCTTTGTATATTGTTTGGCTTGTTTCTTACTTCATTTTGAGACTTATCTATACTCTCAAGATATTTTTAAGTTTATTGTGAATTTTACGATACTATTCAATTCCTGATTCTTGGCTCAAGGATTTGATGTTTTGATTCTCGATTTAACAACTTAACAGAGTATGATTTGGGCCTTGTTACTGTGGTTCATGTATTGGATGAACTCATGACATTTTCCTTTTTTATGTTTGTTATTGCTGAAGCATGAAGATGATGTTTACAATCCCGTCATTTATCTTGAACATGATGAGAAAAGAAAATTTAAGAAGCAAAATAAACAATAATTTGCATTCGTTGACTCCATATGAATGCTTACCAGCTGATCTACATTTGTTTTTGGCATTTGAACTTTTATTTTCTCCTAGGTAAATCATCTCTTTAATGAACGTGATCATTTTCTGCTCTGTAGTACAAAAAATGAGAAATTATTAGTCTCTGTTTCCCTTCTGTTCCTACGGAACATTCAAATTGCTCTTATACCCTTGTTTTGTTCCCTGCAGCTTTGTATGTTTTATTAGTTGAGTGGGGATAAACTCTTGATCAACAACTTTAATGTCTGAATTTTTTTTCTCAGGGTGCGTTGCAATTGTACAAGAAACACCTGCGTCCGTTCTTCTTGAGGCATCAAGCTAGAATGGATCAGATTGTGGGTTTAACATATGGTGAAATGGTAAATTCTTTTAACATTTTTGAGAGTTTTGACGCAGAAGAAATTATGTTTTGATTCACTTCCACAAATTTGCAGGTCAAAATCATAAGCGCGCACCAAGCAGAAATTGAATATGCTAGGGCCATACTCTTGAAGATCACAGGGTCAGGTTAGTACAGTGTTGCTAATCTGTTTCCTAGTTTGTCAATATCATTTGTCTGAAACCTAATATCTATGTCCCGGAGCAGCTGAACAAACGTCAAATCGCCTAACTGATCAACCCCGAGAGCAACTTGCAATTGAAGGCGAAGCAAGGACAAACACCAATACTGAATCTGATGTTGACGACTAATCGATCCCTTCTTATTATCGTTTATATTATTTTGAATCCCTATAGTTCACAATCCGGATGCCTTGGCTGCAGCTCTGAATCTGATCAGTCAACGAGAACCTTGGATAGTGTATGATGCCTACCGTGGATCGCAAAAATTAGTGCAACTTGCGTCCAGAAGTGTGATAGTTTTTTAGCCACAACAGGGAATGTTTTTTTTTTTTTTTTTTCTCATCTGAATCTTTCTTTTATCAATATATGGTATGTATATATTTTTTCGGGAATTGATAAATCAATAATTCCTGCATCTATACTGTCTGTTTTACTTATTCCTGGCACAAGAGCATCCATATTCTTCCAAATAAGACAGCAAGTACAGCAAAAAGACAACCAAAAATCAGCTAAGAGCACTTTTGCTTGAGAAAGTGCTAGGAGTTAGTCTAGTGGTAGGTGCTTTTTTATCAAGACGCAGTGCTCCCTCCTGAAAATAAAAAAAAAAAAAAAAGAATAGAATTGTCATTTCCTTTCCCTTGTTTGGTTGTCTAATTAGACTATAGAAGAAATTATATTTATTTATTATAAAAATAAGCAAATAAAAGAATTTATTACTTTTTGAAGTGAGTAATTTTAAAATATGAGGATAGAGTAGTAATTATGATAGAAGTATTTTTCATATAAAAATTGATTTTGGAATTTAATTTCCCTTGCAAAAATCCTTGAAATTATGGAAATCACATTTCTTGATTTCATGCATTAAATGGGTTCCCTTGGATCCGATAACACAAGCAAGTTTTTATTCTTGTCTCTGCTTAATCCCAGAAAAATAATCAGATAATCAACATCGTTTTAGCATGTTAATCTTCATTGATATATCTATTTTTTATTAATAGTTTATATTTGTGCTTTGGAATGCATAAATTTGATTGAAGCGAGATTAAGGTTTAGATTAGAGCTTATGAAGTGATGATGATGTTCTTCTTGGCTATTCGAATTTTTTTTAATTGGCAAATTAAGTTTATTTTTTTTATTAAATTAAGATTCGGAAACTCTGACCATTCTTTTCCTTTGGCCTCTTGTCTATTCTTCCTTACAATATTAGTACTAGTACAATACTCTTATCCCCATTTTTTATTTTTATTTTTCAAATTTTTCTTTTTCTATATTATATAGAATCTTTGAGTTTCGCGCGTTGATTTATAAAATTTTAATTATTGTTTTTTAATTTGTTAATTAATAATATTTTTAATGTTTATGTTGAAATTTTTATTTAATTTGATTAAATTAATATAATTTATAGCCATCGCATCCCAAATTGAAAAATAATTTATTGAAACAAAAATTAATAACAATGCATCAAATTGAAGTTTGATATTTATTTATCCTATGCGAGGCCTTTAATTAGACTCCGAAGCAGACCTTAATACAAAATTGGAACGTAGTATTTTACAATTGAAATTTGGGTTTTGGGTATAGAAACTTGAGGTGGGAGCGTGGAATCCAGAAGCAAGATTTGCAGACGGAGAAAGGGAAAGGTTTAGATTCCAAAAGGCGTCACTTTTTGGAAGTAAAAATTTAGCAATTTATAAATTACGGCCATGAACTATTTAAATAAAGACCATTTATCACCTAAAACAAAATATTAAGGTGAATTTATTACACACACTTATCATTATTCTTAGAATTCATAAATATTGTATCATTGGGTATTAACTTTACGTTATGAACTTATACAGCTGCTCTGTGGGTGTTGTTTTACCTGTATACTCCGCTTTCAAGGCCATTGCGAACGAAGGTCGAGATGCATGGCTAACATACTGGGCAGGTTAGAAGGTTTTTACTTAGTGTAAGGATGGATATTCCATCCAAGTACACAGGTCCTACTTATTGCTTGGATCCTTCTTTCTTCATACTATTGCAGCATACGGTTCTTTCACCCAAGTGCAATCATTCACTGACAAGTTACTCTCTTGGTACTTTTTCTGAAAATCTCAATTTTAAGTCAAATTCTGAACCATTCCATTGGTATAATAAATAAGAGAGATAAGACAAACTCTATCTAATATCATCAGAGCAACATATGAACATATGAACTTAGAAAGGTCCAAGTGGGGGCAAAAAGACAGCTGAACTTCATATGGTGCACTTCCCTCGCATAATCTTAGAATGTTATATTTCTTAGTTTTATAAATTTCACGCTGTACTTCTTTTACAGACTGAGAGTATTTGTTATATACCATTTTTTCCTATCCAAACATTAGTTCATAGAGAATCATAGTTCTATAGAGTTTGATTTCCGGAAAAAAAGGGCAAAGTTAATGTTGCACCAAAACTTATGGATGTTTTTGTAATATCTGTAATTCTGTTATTCCTTGATCGTTGTTTCACTTTTGCAGGCTTCCTATGTACTATCATGTGAAGTTTGCATTTCTAGTTTGGCTTCAACTTCCGATTTCTGAGGTTATTTTTATTGTTGCATATAGCTTTAAATATACTCGCTGTTCAAAACTGGAGTTGCTTTTTGTGATTGAACAAGCTCGTTTTTGTTAGTTCTCTTCCATTTTTCTCAACTTCCTCTTGATTATTTGAAACATTAGAGTTGCTTAGTCCGTGCACTGGATTTGGGACTCTACCCATCTTGTTTTTCCTTGAACATTATGGGAGAGTCCATAATAAACAATGAGTATTATTTGGAACTCGTTCAAGGATGTCATGGTTCCCTATTTTGGCAGGCTGTTTTCAAAGATCGTAAAACCTACAGTTGCAATTCTGGATGCTATCGGTCCAGTGTTCCCCTAGTTTATTTTGCAGGGATGGGATCGGATCTGTGTGTGCGCACACGCATGTATTACGGATAAAAAACTGTCTGTGCATGCTGATGAGATGTTTTATGATACCGTTGTGCAATGCATTGCGTCCTTCATCTGGTAACAAGACATAACACTTTTCCGTGGATCATAGATTCTTCTCCTCTGCTCTGAATTTGGTAATGTAAGACCTGGGTGGTTCATGTATTGGATGAAACTCATGAGACTTCCCTTTTTTATGCCTGTCATTGCTGAAGCTTGAAGATGATGTTTACAATCTCAACGTTTACTTTGAACACAATAAGAAAAGAAAAAGAAAGACACAAAGAAAAAGATCATTTGCATTTGTTGATCCCATATGAATGCTTCATTTTACCATCTAATACCCATATCTTGCACCCTGCAGCTTAGTATGTTTGATTAGTTGAGTGGGATAAACTCATGATCAGTAATTTCTTTTTTTCTCAGAGTGCATTGCAATTGTACGATGAACTCCTGTGTCCGTTCTTCTAGAGTATCCCTTCAGCATTTTTTGAGAGTTTTGACACAAAAAGAAACTATGTTTTGATTTCACTTGCTGAAATTTGCAGAACAAAATCATAAGCGTGCACCGAGCAGAAATCGAATATGCTAGGACCATACTCTTGAAGATTAAAGGATCAGGTTAGTGGTGTTGCCAATCTGTGTTCCTAGTTTGTTTATATCGTTTGTCTGAAGTCTTTTATCCTTGTCCTGGAGCAGCTGATCAAACTGCTCAAATGCCAAATCGCCTAAGTGGTACTGATCAACCCAGAGAGCAACTTGCAGTTGAAGGAGAGCCAAGGACAAAAACAGATACTGAATCTGTTGTTGATTACACAGATACTGAATTCGATGTTGATTACACAGATCCCGAATTTCATGTTGATGACTGATCAATCACTTATTATCGTTTATATGATTTTGAATCCCTATAGTTTCACAATCCACCATGCGTCAGCTGCAGCTCCAATCAGTCTACGATGACCATGGAAAGTCTATGATAATGCCCAAATGTGGATCACAAGAATTAGTGCAAGTGTTATCATTTTCTGGCCATGACAGGGAATAATGTAATGCCTTTTTTGTCATCCTAATCTTCATTTATCAAGATATGGTATGTTCTGCTTACTCCTGGCAAAAGATAATCTATATTCTTTTAAATTTCTGGGTTGTGAATTCTTAAAAATAGACTAAAACAGCAAGTAGAGCAAAGAGATATGACCAAAATCAGTTGAGCATTATTAATATCACAGCAAAAGATTACATATATTTACAACTTTCCTTGAGAAAGTGCTGATATTGAAAACCAATATCCACCATCATTTTACAAATGAAGAAAAATACAGATTCTGCTGATGTTCCACGAGCAGCCACCACAGTGGTAAGAGCAATAAAATTAGTAAACATTTCTATGAAAAAGAGAAAATATCTATTTCTTTCATCCCTGACCAAATTCATCAATAATACAACAGTACACGTGAACTAATCGAGGCACTAGGCACAAACTTGAAATTTGTAAAGAAATGTTACAATTTGTAACTAAAAGGTTAATTAAGGGTGTGGATCAGTCAGGAAAACCAATATTCTATGCTCAGTTTATGCTAGTCATAATCTACTCAAGGTCAACAAATATTCGACAGGGTTTGCCTTGTCAGCTATTTCCCTCGTCCCCACGAGACTGAACGACTGAAGAGTGGTTGCTTTGTTCAAGGTTAGCTACTGCATCTGGTCCGTACAACCGTACTAACTCTTCCTGTTAATGAAACCATCATTGTTACAAACAAATGCAGTATAATTGTATGAGCTAACTAATTATTGGAAACTGGAAAGGATCATTTTCATCTTGTTGACAAAAGGGTAAACTGTTTTTCGACTAATGAACGACAAAGATGGAAGCTTCAAGCAAAAAACCTTCATGGACACGTTTTCGGTTTTGAGTTTCTCGCATTCGTCTGAGATCCTCTGCAGTTCATCTCTAAGATCACGGTTGTCATTAGACAAATTCTCTACCCTGGCTTGTAGTTCTTCACACTCCGCCTAAAAGGAAAATAAATCAAAATATTGGCAATTTCAAGAACAGCTAATCAAAGTCAATAAACATATCACACGGACTCGTTAACCAGTCCGTCTGATTCATTCATCTGGCAGCATGGATCCAATGTGGGATCCAACAGCTCAGACATACACAAATCTGTGTTTTAGAATTTCCCTTCCCAAAATTTTCAATTGCTTTGGCTCTCTCTAGATCAGAGAGTAAAAGGAGAGAGAACTGCAACAGCTATTTAACATTTCAAGATCAGAAAATGGGAACTGCAATTATACCTGCTTTCGTAATCTTGATCTTCTGGCTGACTCCCTGTTAGATTGCTTCCTCTTCTGCCTTTTCAGCTCACGTTCGTCCTATCACACAGTTGACAGGTATATAACTAAGTCTAAGAATGAATAAGTACTGACCCCAAAAACCAACACGATATTATACCATTTCTGAGAAGAAAAAAAATTTGATGAATTTCTAGGGAAAAAAAAAAAGACAAAATATATGGAAAAAAAGATGTGCAAATTATGAAATTCAAACAGCTAAAGTTTCAAGCCTATGTATCACAGAGGCATAAAAAACGAACCAACAAAAGTCCTTGTTATAACTTAATTGAATAGTACTTTACAATTAAAAACTAAATGCGAAGTTCCATACTTGAATCCATTGTTCTGGCATTATTGCAGGAATAATTGCTGACGAGGCACCTGTTGCATTTGGTCTAATTTTTGCAGCGCCAGAAGCAGCAGCAGCAGCTGGAGATGCATTCCACAAGTTCATTCCAATATTCAGATTAGTAGCAGGCATAGATCCAACTGGTTTACCAGGGACTGAAGCCTGAACAATTGCACCTGAAGTATTGTTGTGCATTTGTTCGATAACTAATGTGGTTACAGAATTATTATGGCAAATGGAACAAGAAACAATTTGAATAAAGATACGAAAAATACCATCTGCAAGCATCTGATCAAAGCTCCCTTTCTTATTTCCAGCTTCCTAAATAAGACCGATACCGATATTCATTAGAAATCCAAGATTATTATACTACCTATTTGCCAAACTTTGCAATTTGCCTCAACAAGTTAAGTCAACACATAATTGCAATCCCAATACCAAAGAAGTCGGGTTTCTTGTAGTAAGTGAATCAATTTAACAAAAGCAGTTTTTACAAACAAAGCAATAATAAAAGAAACTATTAACAAAAAGAAAAGATTGACAAATACCTGTTGGTTAGTGTTCTCATCACTAGCATCAGAGGAACCATCGCTACCACTATCACCACTATTTAGAAGAATTTAATTATCAGAAAAATTCATGATATGTAAAGAGTATATAAGCTGATATTGAGACAACTAACTAAGCATTTCAAATAAAAGTTCAGGGACTCAGTTCAACCAACCTTTGGGAGGCAGCATCATTTCCAGATGCTGAAGCTGCCTTCGTAGTCTCACTTGCCTTGTTCCCTGAATTTCCTTTGGATTTTTTGGTTGAAGCCCAATCCTTCCCATCAGCACTCTTCCCTTCCAGCTCCGTATTTGGTTGTGCTGAATTTGGTGTCTGCAAAAAAGATGGACAGCAGCCAAATTGAATTATGAAAAAAAAAAAAAGGGACAAACACATGCCAAAAAGTTTTTAAGCTAGTGTTGCGGGAATAAACAATCTTTACCACAGTCATATTAGGATGCGCATATACTCCCCCAGCGGGGTATATAGCAGGGTATGGAACTGGAGTCCCGTACGGTGGGAGTAAAGGATGCTGAAAAGTTTTCAACAGAAAAAGCACATAAGAAACTCTTCTTTGTTGGAAATCCTGAAAGACATACCTTTGTCAAATATATACTCTATATATTGTTAAATATGAAGATATTACCTGGCCGCCCCATAGATATGGATGTGGAGTTGGCGACGGAACAGTTGATGCAAAAAAGGGCGGGGGAGTAGCTCCAGTGCCATAATAAGCCTGAAAACGTTACTGACTTGTAAGTATTAATGATTTCTTATGCAGATTTTATTGTAAGCGATAGAATTTATGATCATAAACCTGCATAGAGTTTGACCAATCAGGATATGCAGGTGTCGTTGGTATTTCCTGTGTATACCAATAAATATCAGCAAAGTTGTTTGAAATTACTATAGGCACAAGAGATCCATTTTTATTTTTTTTCCCCCTTATTTGGGTGGTTGGAATGCAGGTTGAGGGGCGGAATACCTGAGTCGAAGGTGCCGGTTTGGAAGACTTAGCAGGTGTGCTATCTTCCCCTGTCCCCATTTTGACAAACTCAACAAGTGTAACTGGTCTTTAAATACTTGCAAATAAAATTACTGTATGGTCTGAGCAATATCTACAAAGTGCCTGCACCATTTTATATGGTATAATCGTGTAAGTAAGAAATGAAACATCACACAGTATTGACCATGAAATAGGAAAAAAATTATTCAAGGCCGCCTCAAGAAATCCTTCAATTCAACATGAAGCTTGTAACTTTGATATCTTACAGAACAGGCGAAAAAAACCCGAAACAACATCAAGTAAACAAGGAAAGAAAAGGGTGATGATTCTTCAGACTTGCTAGCGTATCCCCATAGCAAATAAAAAAGTTTTACAAACATTAAATTGGAGACATTAGTAATTTATTTTTTACAACCCTGCCACAATTAGCCTGATGTTAAACATTCAAAGGAAATGGCAGTGCAGGAAATAGCCTTTTTTTTCTTTCGGTTATAAGCAAACAGCTTTAAAGTAAACTTAAAAAAGACAAATCTAGGGGGTCCAATCAGAACTACAAATCGATAGTTCCCATAATCCCAGCCTGCAATATAATGTTGGAACATATTGCCAATGGTTGAAGGATGAACAAACTATCCTAGTGCTCACATATTCAGAAGGTACTTTCTTCATCATAACCTATGAATTAACTTGATATTACAACACAATACTCAATGCGCCGATGCCTAGCGAATTTCCACACATTATACTAGAAGACATTTCATGCTCCATAAAGACCATCATTGCACAAAGTATGGCAAGCCAACATAATCAGAAAAGTTTCTAATTAAGCAATAAAAAGCATAGCATCTCTAGCCCAACACACAATTGTTATCTATGTAATAAAACTATATAGATAAGACTTTATTTTTTCAATTCGAAGCTAAAAATTAATGTTGAACATACCTTACCTGTACAGAAAACAACATAAACTCAAAAACTGACATTGCAAAGAACAAATTCAACACCTAAATCAAAATTCCAAATTCAAACATGACTGAATCTCAGCTCAGAAGAGTACAAAACCAAAATCAGAAGAACCAGAACAAATTGCAATACAGCAAATCAAAACCAATTCAAAAACAGAAATGAAACTGAAAATACTCATTGAAACAAAGTCATATCACGAAAGTAGAACTCTCAATTTGATTATACAACAGAATTATAGATCCAGATGCATAACAGATAAAATTCAAAGAAAAAACCAAAATCCACAAACATCAGCATCCTAAAAACATACACATGCATACACATTAGACAGAGTGAAAAACTTAGGGGGAAGAAAGAAAAGAAAGGAAGAAGAACCTGGTTTCATGTTGTGGAAAAGGAAGTAGTTAGGTGGAAGTCCAAGTTGGATACTTTATAAAAAAAAAAAAAAAAACAACCAAATAACCTTCTTTTTTCCTCTTCTAGATGCTATCCCTTTGTTTTATCTCCCCTTTTTTTCTCTCTCTCTAAAGATCAAACGGCTGAGAACTTAATGCAGAGAACAATCTCAAAACCCAAGAAGGAAACCAACAACGATCCTAACTTTCAGTCTCTATTTTGTCTGAGGATAGGGATTTTTATTGTCTTAATAGCAAATTAGCGGAGGTGATGATGTGGTGGAGCGATGGCCAATAGGAGGGAGGTTGAGGAAAGGGTGGAGGAGGAGGTGGAGGTGACCGGTGGAAGAAAGATTAGGGTTTGTTGGCGGTGCCACGTGCCAGAAAGAGGAACCCAGCTGTCCAAGTATGAGTAGATTAGTTTTTATATATAAAAAAGACGTGATTTGTTGGGCAAAATAGATGACTCATCATGGACACCCACCTCTAAGTGGATAATCTTTTTTAAACTATTAAATAATATTCACAAAAATACATTTATTTCCCACCTTTTTATTCATTCACTCCTCTGCATTTTCTTGCCATGTCAGCTTATTGGTAGATTTTTAATTCAGAATATTTAAAATAAATAAGCTGAAAAAAAATTTTAATTAAAAATAATAAATTTTATTTTTCTTTAACAAATAAGTATGCATAAATTATACTAGAATTAATTACAAATTAAGTGTACATAACGTATGTTTTTTTTAAAAATAAGAATAAAAAACAACTCAATAAATAATGTTGGTTATTATTAGTTTTTCAAGTTAAGAGGAATTATAAATATTAGGTAGCCTATAATTCAAAACAATAATTGCAATTTTATTATACATTTTAAATCATACTTACAGAAATTTAAAATTAAAAATGACAATTATTTTAGATGTACTAATAAATTATATAAACATAATAGTATTTATAAGTTTTATTTTATATATTTATTTTTGGAACTTGAATATTGTTTCTTAAGAAAATTCAGCTGCAGCAGAGGACCATAGGAAGAATTTGTAGCCCCAGGTTTTGCAATTACAGAAAGCCAAAACCATCAACAGTTTAAACCCTGGTAAATTAAATGTCTGACTATATCCATAAACTAAGCTGATTGGCTATTTTTAACTGTCAAGTCCGCGACCGAATGTGGTATGAAAAAATCAATCAATCACAGTATAGAAGTAAAAACAACAACTGATATGTCAATGAGCAGAAAACTGCCTTCTTCTTGTAATTTTTTTCTTTTGAAAAAAGATTTAAAAAAAATGATACAAGATTGGTATTTTTCCTGATTTTTCTATCTCTGTAATCTGAGTTCTTCTATAAGATGTCAACATCTGAGTAAAATCCTAACTTCTATGAAACTATCTGATGACCAAAAATAGGGGGGAAATGAACAGCTTTTGAATTATGTACATAGAAATTTCACTTCTAATCTGGGAAAATGGCTTCATCTGGGAACCATGTTAATCAGATAAGCACTTGTTGAAACATGATAAGAAACTTGATGAATTGCTCTTTCGCTTCTTGGACTTATCATCTGCTTTATTCGTCGCATTTTCAGTGCAATTGCTGTTTCTGGTTTCTTCTATCTCAATTACCTTAGGAGGTATCATCTCTGCAGGACAAAGTGTTTTATGAAGCTTTTTAAGGTAGTTTACTATTTCCATGAATTCAGGTCGAAGCGTCGGGTCTTCTGACCAACAAGCTTGTAATAGAGTTGCTAATTCTCCTGGAATATTTTCCAAGCTAGGTCTTTCATTCTGAGAATACGAAGAATGAAACAGAAATTCAGGATCTTGCATAATACATGGTATTGAGAAACCCAACTGCATGGGAATAGAATCATACTCCCTCTGTCACCAGAAAATCTGTCTATGTTTCCATTTTAGCATCCAAAAACAATAGTCCACTTTCAATATTTGGTTTTACAGAATTTTCTACTTTCCAGTTACTTACGCCTCTACATTTTTAAGAATGTATGAAAATGGAAGTGGACTGCAATTTAGTGACAGCGAGAGTAAGTTAGAGTAAGAAAACATACATTGGCAGCAGCAGCATATGCTACGGTAATATGATCCCTTCCCTTGAATGGAGCTTTGTTTGTCAGCAACTCCCAGAGTACGATCGAAAAACTATACACATCTACCTTGTGGTCATAATGTTTCTTCATTCCAATTTGAAGTGCTGTTTTGCTGAATAACTAGTTTGCATTTTGCAATAGAGAGAGAATTAGAAAGGATAATAAGATTTGTAGCAAGTGAGTTGAAACTTGTAAGCAAAGAAAAGAAACATACTTCAGGAGCCATCCAACGGTAAGTACCAGCTTCACAAGTCATTTCGTTTCTTACTTCCTCTCTTGCTAGCCCAAAGTCAGCAACCTTAATCCGTTTCTTATCTTCAGTGAGAAGTAAATTGCCTGCAATTACCGCAAAGAATGCATGAATAAATGATCTACAATAATTACAACATTTAAATAATTTCAAAAATTCTGGTAGCTAGAGTTAGCTGTCTCCTATGTATGATCTCAGAACATGCAAATATGAACAAAGATGCTAAGTTGAAAAATGGAGAATTACTAGGTTTCAGGTCTCGGTGGATGATCCCATGGTCATGCAAGTACTCCATGGCTTGTGAAATATCTAGAGCAAAACGGATAGAAAGTACAAGATCAAGTCGTTTTGGTCGGACGCTCCACAAGTACTTCTGCAATGTACCGCCTCTCAGAAGTTCAGTAATTAGAAACATAGCTGGGTCCACAGATGCGCCTATTAACTTTTTTTTTTACAAAACAGATCATAATTAGAATCAAGGAGAATGTTGATCAAAACATATACGATCCAGTATCAAAGTAACAAAAGAAATGGAAATAAAATAGCAAATGTATTTAAAAATAAATAAATAAATTTAGCAAGGTATAGCAAGATAAAAGGCATTAACTAACAGTTCAGTAGAAGATCAAGAAAGTGAAGAAATTAACAATAACAAATCTATTTCGATGCAAATAAAGGAAGTGTCAATTACAAACGTTAACATGCTTATTGAAAAATTGCAGATTTTTCAATATAAATGAAATGAACACTTATGGTAATATGAGATACTGTGGCAGAAAGAAAAACGTAGAACACAGAAATCATATGCAACTTCTATTCAACAGAAGTGCTGCTATTTTTATAAAAAAAAAAATTGAGAATTTCACAGGAAGGGCCTAATTGTATCCATTAATTTCAATCACTGGAAAACTATGACAGCACATAAGAACATACCGAATTACATAATAAAAGCCATTTAAAACTAAAAACAAAATTGGCGCATACAAGAGTTGGTACAATGAAATACCTTGACAACATTTTCATGGTCCATCTTAGATTGCAATAAAACCTCCCTCTGAAATTTTTGCTTGTGTTCGAGCAATACAGCTGACGTTCTCATTGGCTGTATTATCTTCACAGCAACAGGCACAGACTCAAACCTATTAGGAGTATAACATCAACATTATAATTCGAGAATGCGAAATCGCTACCCTGATTGGTATGACAACAACTAAGCCTTAATTCGAAACTAGTTGGCTCAACCAACATCAATAAAAGAGCTTGAAATATTCAAAAGAAAATAATAAATGATCACGAAGTAACCATTCATTTCAAATTTATATATTTTAAATACTAACAAATTTAGGCCAAATTTTCCTTTCTACATGTCGAACATTAATTCTTATCTTCTTCCTCGTGGCTTCAATGTTAGTTCAAGAAAATTTCAGCTATATTGTAAGCACAATCCAAGGTTTCTTTTCCTACAAAAACTTGGAGCCGCCAAGACATTTTTTGGCTACATTTTCCAAATTGCTCATTTACAGGAATTATTCTTCACATTCAACTTGCGTTTCATAGCATGTTAAAATAGTTTTTCGGGTGTTACTAGTGACGTAATTTGTCTAATTGCATATATTCATTTTCCTTAACTAATTTTCAGTAACAATCCCAACTTCTCGTATCTCATATTCTTCTCCTTATCATTCTTTTCGGTAACAATAATTGTAGCACGATAACACTGACATAACTAGCTTTGATGCATTCATGTGCCTTTTCTAAGATGGCATATAAACAACTCTACAAACAATCATCTCCCTCCCCAAACCCATGAACTGCTTTCAGCTAATGCATAAAAAACAATCAAATTCATGTTCCTTGAGAATTTCTACTACCCTTTTGCAAATTTAGCCCAAATTATTAATCAAAATGCAAAGTAATAAACATATATACCGGTAATGATGCGTTACTACATAATGCATGCATGAAAGTACACGTGCGTGGCAGTGAAATGCATCAGCCAATTACGTTGCAAAACCAGAATATACTGACAGCACAAAAGGAAACTTGTGTTAGTAAATCGAAAGCACAACACGACAGCCTAATCGCTGTCTTACCACGAGTTCTTTCCTGCTTTGAGAATCACAATTTTTCATTTTTTGCACTTGTTGGTCCCAACCATAAACCTCTTTTATCACAAAATAATGGCTCATACCAACAACACACTTTATTTTTGTGATTTATGAACAAATGAAAAGGCCAAAAGAAAGTTCAAAATAGCAGAAAATCCCATTTCTTTTTCTTTCTATTCAGAAACAAGATCATATATGGAAAACATGAACACTGAAATCTAGCACATGGGCTGATGAGCATCTTACTAAAGAATCAAGCATCCAAAACACTTTCTAGTATATGCTAAAATTAATAAACAACTTCCTAGTAATTCTAACTCACAAATCTAAATAATTAATTATTATAACAAGAACCCATAATTCCAAAACCCAAAACAAAGACAATTCCCAAAATTATAATTAATTATGAATTAATAACCCAATGTATAATCCTAAACAGAACAATTCCATGGAAATGATTCTAAAACCACTAAAGTTTATCAAACCAGGAATTCAAAATAGACAAAATTACCCTATAATTAACCAAGCTAAACTAAATCAACCAAGAAAAGCAAGAACAGAAACTAATAACATACACATAAATGTGATCAATTTAACCAATAAATTAAAAAAATATTTATGAAAAAGCAAGAATGTTTGTTACAGTGAAAAGATAAAGAGAGAATTAAAGAAACGTACTCTCCTTCGTAGACAAGAGAATAAGAGCCTTCAGCGATCAATTTTCGAACAAGAACACGACGTGGGTCGATAAGCAAGGTGTTATCGATGTTGAAAACGAAGTCGTTTTGCAAAACATTGTCATCCTCGTCATCGGCATCGTACATTGCCGAAGTTTTCTTCTTGTCTTGGTTAAGCCTTCGGCCTTGCATTACACAGTATAATCATATATAGAAAGAAAGGAGGACAGGAAGAGACCAAAGAAGAGTGTGTGTGTTTTTTTTAATATATATATATAAGATAATAATAATAAAAAATTAATATATATTTTTCTCTTCATAAAAATGAAAATTTGGGGATTTGCTTACATGTGTTATATTTATTTATTTTTATTTTTATTTAATGTTTTATGAAAAGATGAATCATCATCCAACAAAAAAAAAATAATTAATTGGAGTTGAGAGTCTAACCTGACAGTTAATGCACTGTATTGTATTTTAGTTTACTGATCACAAATTTCAATTTTTATAATATTAAAAGAGAGTCACAGGTCTCATGAATTAAATTTTTTTTCAAAATAATTAATTTAATTACATGCTAAGATGCAATCTATTAATAAATATATTTAGCATTTGGTAATATATATGTCACAATTTAAATTCTTTGACCCACTACTAAAAAGAATATTTATATTGTTTTTGAAAGTGAATGATTTTATTTAGGTTTACAAGTTAATTTGCTTTTATCAACATTTTGTTTATTGTAAAAAATTGAGATATTTATAATGACGTGATTATTTGATCTTTTAACTACTGGTACTATTTTATAATTTTTATAACAAACTTAAATATAATTATTGTGGATTTATAAGTTAATAAAAGAGAGTTGCTTTGTCATTAAGTGTTATATACATAAAAATGGTATAATCCATTAGGTGGCAACATATTATTGGGTAAGAGGGGATAAGTTAGTGTAAATTTGGGAAGAATGTGGTGGAAAGTGATATGGAAGTTGAGGAGGGTGGACCTATCACACTATAAATTGCTAATTTATTTTTTACTATTTTCATATGTCAAATGGCTATTGGTTCATATTATGTGAACTTGTAAAGCTACTTATTTATTTATTTATTATTTTATTAAATTACATAGTACCATTTCTAATTGTTATATATACTTTACTTGAAAGCCATATATTCAAACAATATAATAAAAAAGAGTGACTATAAATCTTTCAAACTTTCCAATGGATATTACCAAGAAAATTGAATGTATAAAGAGGACTTTTTACTAAAGTAAAAAGACCTTTAAACCATTGGTTTAACCCAAAAGAAGCCTTCTATTGGTATTTGACATATGAGATGGGATTAGGTCCAAGCTAGTGCCTTGGCCCATTCCAATTTCACTGTTAATTTCTTATTTTACTCCAAATAATGTTAGATTTTCAAACGAGGACAAAGAAGTATTTAATAATTTTTGAAACTTACAATTAAATATAATATGTCATAAATTTAGGAAACAGTAGATTGGGATGGTTAAAAATATTAAATTCTATATATATAATGAAAATGTCCTAAACTCGAAGAGTCTAACCAAACTTTATTGATATTGTTTCTAAGATGAAATTAATATTACATTTGAAATCACCGTCAAAATTATGATGATTGGGATGACAATAGAAATTTTTAGGAATAGTGAAGTAGTGATTTTTTTGGGAATATGAATATTTTTGAAGTAGGGTAAATATTTGTCTTTTGTTTAACCATGACAATGTATTAGCATGACATGAATAATATAATATGATAAGCATGCAAATTAATCCAAATTCAAACTCTGAAATGGACATTGTAGGGAGAGAAAGAGTGTTATAAATTCAGAGAGAATATTTGTTGTTATGAATTTGAAGGTAAATGAGAACTCTTTAATTTGTTTATGATATTATTTTTTTAAAAAAAAAAAAAAAGCAAAAAAAGAGTTCATGTGAGGTATGGTGTCATCATGTGGTTAGTAGATAAAGAAATAAACCATAGAAATGGATTAGGAAGGTGCCACGCTACTCACAAACATTAATGTTTCAGAAATTTTGTGCATAACAAATATGTTGTTGTCGTCCATTATTTATATTTTCTTCCTCGTCCGTCAACTCCTTTTTTTTAAAAAAAATATTGAAATTGAATTTCTATAGTTCATAAAACGCCCTCTAAGAATCTTAAGATCCTTGACTTCAGCCTTCCACTAGGCTATTATAAATAATACTACTAAACATATATAGTTATTAATTTTTCTTTAACTAAATTATCTACCTTATCCTATGCAAATTCCTAATATATACATATGAAAATGACCCCAAAAATGCGGATATGGTCCATAAATCATATTTCTTTTTATATCTCATTTTAACAAAATCTAGCATGGAAAGCCACAATTCAAACGTGTTATATCTTACTTTTTGTTTTTCAATAGTTACGTGATATGCTTAATTACATTCAAAAGTCAATTATTAATTACTATGATTAAGTTAATCACAACTTAATTAACTAATAATGATATTTCAATTTATAGTCAAAATTAATACACCCCCTTAATAAAAAAACATAATTAGCTAAATAGAGATACAATTTACATTAGATAATTACTATATCTACATATATTATACCACTAATTAAAATTAAAAATTAAACTGCTCCCAATAATTAATTTACATATAATTATTAAACCATAATTCCATGCCAGAAACATAATTATTATTATTTTCTGGCACATAAAAAATATCCCCACCATATCCTTCCATTATTCCAAATTCTCCAAAAAATGTTGGATTTTCTAAACCTTCCATTGAAAGGGATGAACTTGGACTGTTGCTTGAAACTCCATCTATTTTTTCTGTTAATCTTTGTATTTCCTTCTCTGATTCTGAAAGTTGCTCCTTTAGCTTTAAGACCTAAAAAAATTAAAATAACAAACCAATAAGAGAGCGACAATGATAAAAAAAATTTTAATTTGTGTAAATATTTAGTTCAGAAATTGATTCTACATGGAAACAAGTGGGCCTTGATAGGCCCAAAGACCAGATGAGCTTTACACAAATGTTCTTTTGCAGTACGGACACACTAAACGAATTAAAGAGGTAATGGCCGGTGTCTTTTGTTGTGTGAGACAGAGGCAGTGCGTGTTGCATTGTTGTTAGTCAATTTTGTTCACTTTTATTCAAAGTATTTTTATAGACCATATATATATATATATAATCTCCGATAATAATGACACGTATCTATTAAAAAAAATTACTTAATATCTTATTCTGTCGCAACACGTGCTAACACGAAATATAAAAATAGAACACTCTATTTCTTTAACTACTTATAAATTAGAATTTATGTAAATTCTAGATAGATCACGGATAGTAAAAAAATTATTTATGAATCGGAAAAATAGTTTATTTATTTATTAATAACTTGAAAGTTATAAGTTTTTAGATTAAAAATGGTGGGTCTCAAACTCCTAAAAAAAGAAAGATTAAAAGCCAATTAGATTAACTTTAAACTCTTAACGTGGAGATAAATCATGGAGTTAGACTCCACTAAACGTAAAACATAGTTATGTGTGTTCCTTTGTTTGATTGGTTTCCAAGAAAATAGCAAAAAGAATATTTTTAAGAAAACTAGAAAATGAATCATGATCACTAACAAGCTTTTAAGATTCTTTATTTAATAAAAAAAATTAAAATTATTTTGTCCACTAGTAAGCTGTAGCTTTTTTGAATCTTGATGAAGTAAATTATACTCAAATATCATGTAAATTAAATTGGGGGAAAAAATCTATTAAAAAAAAACAGAAAAAGAGAAGAAAATGGTAAGTACCTCAGATTCAAGGCGGCATTTTTCAACAACAATACTTTCATGAGCAGATTTCAATTTATTATACTCTTCTTCAAGCTTCTTGTTCTTCCAGCGAGCTCTTCTGTTCTGAAACCAAACAGCAACTTGACGAGGATCAAGACCCAGTTGAGAAGCAAGCTTATCTTTTCTTTCTGATTCCAACTTATGTTCATTTCCAAAATTTTGTTCGAGAAGATTTACTTGTTCTTCACTTAGTTTCCTTTTCTTGTTTCCTATTTCTCCTTCTCCTCCTTTATTCTTCTTCCTCCTCCGCCGCGGCTTCGCCTCTCCTATACATATATAAACATATATTCAATCAATAAATAAATTCTTGATCTTTCTCAAACTTAAGAATAATAAGAAGAAGATAAAGAAAATAAATAAATAAATATATATATATATATATATATATATATATATATATATATATATATATACACACGTACATATATATATTCTTTATCTTGTTATATGTATGTAACAAAGATATATATATATACATATGTTTATATATTTTGGTATATATGTAAATATGGAAATGTGTTGTTGGGGTTGGGTAGTACTAACCTTGTGGAGGAACCATTTGTGTGTATACACATGGGTATAATTGTGAGAGGAGTACCATTTGATCTTCTTCAACCTTATTGTTATTCATATTTTTGGTTCTCACTCTCCTTTGTTTTTTTTTTTTTTTTTTTCTCTCTATTTTTGGGAGTAAGTGTTTTGAAGATAAAGGAGTGGACAAGTTGGAGGAAACATGGGAATGGTTCATTATATAAAGGCTTGAGTAGAGAAAGACTACTTCTTCTTTTTAGTTCTTTTTGAGTTTTTTTGTAGATTAGGTCTGGAAAATACCAAGATTGGGCTTATCTTTTTCTATTAATTACATAATTGCCATTCATAAAATGTTTATAAAGATGGGTAGATATGAGACAAATTGGAAAATAATAGTATGAGGGTGTCAACATCTTCGTCAAATTTTCTTTGTTATTATTATTTTTTCTTCCACCTTTTGTAATAATTCACTCTAACGTATAGAGAGAAAACTACACTAGTTCATGGCCAAACTATAACTATCCCTATCATCACCTACATATACAACAAAAGCATATTGTAAGGATTAATATGAAGAGTGAAAATTTTTCAAATACATTTAAGTCGAAAATGGATATTTCGTGTGTTACACAACCAAGTCATTAACAACGACATAGTCAAACATTTTAAAAACATATTCTTATTTTATATATAAAATTGGATTAAATTTTTAAATCAGTGGAATAACATTAATTTATTATAATGACATAAACTCGAAATAAAAAAAGTATTTTTTTATATTCAGTTTGATTTTTCTGTCTTTATTTTACAAAATTAATGAAATTTTCTAGTGGGGAAATGAAGTATGAGATAGTTAAGCTTTAATGAAGTATATATATGGTATATCTACGTATACATATATAGACGTAGGTAGGGAATAAGAGTAAAGGATTAGGCTTTCCTAATAAGGTAATTAGTGAAGAAAGAAAGGTGATTTTAATGGATTAAGATGAAGCATAATGCACAAACAATTTTGTAATTTCATGTGTATAAGGTTTTGGGTTAGGATCCCAAACCTGAGCACCCAAACCTCGAAGTCAATAAACAAAGAAAAAGGTACGATTGGCCTCTGGATTTGGATTGGACATGCAAAGTCACTTTTGTTGTCCAATTGGGTGGTATTGTCTTAGCCAAGCCGCACTCTTTTTTTTGGCTAAGCTATAGCTATACATCCCTTTAATTAATTATTATTATTTAATTAACCACTAATTAATTATTATTAAGTAGTACTAATTTTTTATTAAGTATTTTACTTTTTTTTCATGCGTGGCTCGAGATGGGTTAAATTGTAAAAATTTCCACAAAAAGGATTTTGTTATTAAGAAGTGAAACATCAAGGAAGGACCCATTTGTATCTTCTTTTTTTAAAAAAAAAAAGGTTTTTAGAGAGGGATTAAATTGAATTAATAATAATTATTATAATAAAAGTGGTTGGAAAGCAAATTGAGTTCCACTGAAGATGTCGTCAACAATGACGTCTAGTTAATCACTTTAAAACATGTCATATGTTCTACATTAAATTAGTGTAATTAGAAGTAAATTAACTAGTTAATCATAATTATTGTTTAAAAAAGGAATAATTAATCACATGATTGTTATAAATATAAGATTCGTAAGTTTTATAATTTTTCTTAATGTTGGGTGGAGATCTTTTAAGTTTTGAGGGTTGGCATGTTAGTGTGTTAGCATAGTTTTATTTATTGAGGGTTGCTCAAATAACAAAATTGTAATTCATCCATAATACAGTTAATAAATCACAAACTGCGACTAATTAATTTAAATTAAATGAATAAACACTTGTAACTTAAATATGAAAATGACAAAAAGAAGATATAATTTCAAAGCTATTCATTTTTTAGTAACTTGGTTATTGAAATGAGAGGGAATTGTTTTAATAGAGTAAAAAACAAAACATTACTATCAAACTATAACCAGAATTAATTTCTATAAATTTAAAAGAAAATAATTCATTTCTGTCGGAATTTCGGATAAATATTACTTTACTTTTATTGTTAAATCATACTATATAATAGGAAATTAATTAATAAATAAACTTACTTGTACCTCTAAACCTCAACTTTTATGAGACCAAATTACCTAATTATTATTACAATTCAAAATAAAAATATTAGGTTGACTAAACATTTATAGTGAAAAGCAGATGAGAAACCTAAGAATTGAATTTGTATGTGTATAAGTAATCTATCTCATACATTGTATATATTTTAAAAAAAGTGTTTAAGAAATAGGAATAAAAAATGAAAATTTATAGAAGAAGAAAAAAAAAAGGCAAAGCAAGTCAGAAGTCATATACTTGCTATATAACTTTTGACATCCACTAAATAAAGGAGTTTCTTTTTTACCCTATCATGTTTTGTGCAGCTAAGAAATGGATTAAAAACAAATGGCAAAGGATCGAGGCCCTTTCTTAGAATATTCAACAACAAAAGCAAACCCACTTTACCTCTGTCCTAACACTTCTAGCCACCTCAATCAATCTATAATTATTCAAACACCAAACTTGTATATCAATTTTCATATACTATATACATTTTAGCATTTGGGTTTGTTAGGATTAATACAAACTTTTTTGTATCCGTCAATGCTCAGATAGATAGTTTAGTTATATGAATTGCTAATTCTAGTTTTCAACCACATTGGGGTTAATTTGATTTTTGATGCTTGCAAGATCTTCAATTATACAATAGTTGGACTTGCTTCTCAATAATATAGTTTAATTTGACATATTTATGAATTTTACCGAACTGTTACTGACATATTTTTATTTATTCGTTGCATTCAAAATTTTATTTTATTTTATTTTAGCATATATGCTGAGGCTCAAGATACAATTAGAAAGTCATGCATATAGTATTATAGTAGGTAAGGACCAATAATAGTAATAATAATAATAAATAAATAAAATAAAAAGATAAAATTTAATTTTTTTTTTTTTTAAAAAAAGTACAAAATTTCAACTGAAATGGCATATGATCAAGAGACAAGTCTGGCACAAGAGGTACAAGAAGGAAAGGAGAGCATCACTTATTTCAATTTTTTTTTTTTTTTTGACAAAGAAGATGAAATGAACCCCTAAAAAGCCTGCATTTCTAAATTTTTCCTATTTCTTAATCATTCTTTCTTCTTTCTTAGATTGATTGGAGGTTGAGTGCTTCTTCTCCTCATCTTCCCTTCTTTCATGCATTCCTATTTCTATATATAGGGTTAGGGAGCATTCCGTAATTTTTTAAACTAACCAGGTTAGATTAAATCAATTCAGTTTGATTTTTTTTATACAAATTAATATTTAATTTGCATTTTGTGGTTTATTATATAGCTTTATGTAAAATCCATTTTAATTTTGTAAAATTAGGTGTAGAATTTAGAAGCTCAAAATTTGTAACAAAGGAATCTATTAAATACTAATGTTTGAGCACTATAATAGATATAATTAAGTTTTAATTAAATAATTTAAGCAAATCATTGGAAAAAAAAGGAAGTCATTTTGATTCATTAATTGCAAAATAACTAGTGAAACATGAAAGGAACAAGAAAATAGTGTTACTGAATTATGTTTATCTTAGTAAAATCACTTTCCAGCTACTAAAATTAATCGGATTATAAAATCATTTGATAAGAATTATGAGTTAACCATAGCTCATTAATTTATGTCCTAGTGGTACTTTCGGACATAAATTTAAGTTAGTCTAACAAATATAATTTCATGTCAATAAATTATTAAATTAAAAAAAGTATACATTATTCAATAAATAAATTAATCGAATCAAAACTTGAATTGGAACATATGAAGGAAAAATATATACTACTATTATCTTATTTTTTTGGTGTAAATAATTTGAGTTTGGATAAAGTTTGAATTTAATACTAATAGTTATTTTAAATTAAAATTTAATTACACAGAATCCGACTAAGTTGATTGTATTTTTAAAAAATTAGCTTTAATAACATAACATACTCATAGTGAGAATTTCAAACTTTAATATTTTTTTTAAGTTGAAAATTTAGACTATTCAAAGTTCAATTATAATAATAATAAACCTAATGGGATTTTGTTGACGCAATTAGCTAAAATGGCTTAATTTAAAGCCGAGTGAAGACGAATAATAGAAATGGCTTGGCTGAGATAGGGATTTTTTTAGTATGACAAGGACAAGTTGGCTAAGCAAAGAGCACATGGGGTGCAACCAAATTTTTTTCCGCGTGTCATTACCCCCGTAAATTTAGTTGGGACCACATATTTTATCCATCCACGTGTACGTATTTCATAGAGCTGGACAGTTTTGTAAGAACTGCCCACCAATAGGGACTCTCTCACTCCTCTTCTTCACGTTTTACCACTAACGGTATAGCCGTCATTATTTAACTCCCTATTTGATTTTTTTTGTCATTTTCATTTTTACCTTTTTTACCTACTCTCTTTTTTGTTCCCTCGGTAAATTTTTTTTTTTCACCTCCCCTTCACTTGCCACTTTACTGTATGTGTAACCAAAATATTGGATCAATTAGTTAATGGCACAAAATGACTATGCTAATAAAAATATAGCACAAATTTATTAAAATTAGCAAAATATCACAATACACCTCTAATAAATCAGAAATGCCCTTCCTAACAAAAAAATAAATTTATTTTAAAAAGGTAAATATTAAATGTTAATAAAAAAAAGTTGAATGAATGTAAATAAAAATATAGTATTCATAAAATCAATGCAATATAGTAAAAAAATCAATACAAATTAATAAAATAAAATAAAAATCAATATACCTAAAATACAAATAAATAGAAATCAATAAAAATATATATAGAGCCTTTTGAAAATATGAAAAATATGGGGGCTGAATTGAAAAAAGTAAAACCTTCATCTTCTTCATCATTGCACGATATCTGCTGCCTCAACCTATCATGTAGCGCTACATCTTCTTTAGGTGACTAATTCTTCTTCTTCGTCATTGCTGCTTCTTCCGGTTTAGCTTATTTAAGTCGATTTTCAATCGGCATTTTTTATCTTCTTTAGCCAATTTAGACACCATTGGCATTTCAAACCTACTCTGAAAAAGAGACGATTTTACTTCAATGACTCATTGGCGATCATGATGGTTGATGACAACAATCACTTCATCATCGGTGTTGCCACTGATCATTGACCTGGTCATCGATAAGGAGTAGTTTGTCCAGCTTTAGATTTTTTAATAATAATAAAAGTAAAAATAAAACTTTTTTTATTTTTTCTTTTTAGTTTCCTTTTTATTTTCAAGTAATAATCATAAAATAAGTGCAAATGGTGTTAAAACACATGAACAGTAGTATATTTTTAATTATAAAAGACAAGTGCTATTTGTTCAAATGAATATACTAAAATGTAATGTTATACGTAATTTTCTTAAAATATTTGATTCTCTCGATCACATACTACATTAGTTCAATGTATGATAGAGGAAAAATATTCCAACATTATGAAACTTAAAGAGTCATAGGAGTAAATAGTATATATATATATATATATATATATATATATATATATATATATATATCAAGTTAATCAGTAAATAATATTTTGTAGAGTGGAGCAATAAATTATTTAACAATAATATCTATATCTTTAAAATAATATAATTATTGACAACATTTTCAAATTATAAGTGCTTATACACAACAAATTGTTATTATTATTATTATTTTCAATAAGCAACAATAGTAATTGATGAAGAAGTCAAGTGTACTAAGGAAAATTTTATAATTTCCGAAAAGAGAAGGAAGATAATAGACAAAGAGGAGGTACTCAATGTGAAAAGGCTCACTTCTTTCATTGATTTTATTCAAAACTTATCTCAATAAAAGTCTAAAAAATACTTGAAATTGCAAAAATAAAAGCTTGAGAAATCTTCTTTCCCTTAGGTCAAATATAGAAAGTGGCAGGCCAGCATGTGAGCAAGGAAAGTGGGTTTCAGTGTTAAGATTCATTTCACCTTGTAAGCCACTTTTACAATGCTTATAAGTTCCTTAATTGGGCAAATGGGAGGAGGAGAGGAGAGGAAGCATTAGCTCTTTGCACAAATAGGGTAATGTATTACATACCCTATTGTAGGACAATTTTGTTTTCCTAGTGAAAAAATGGACCCTCTTCAAGAATGACACGTAATGTTGTGTCCTTTTGATAGACGAATTGGGTGGGTGGAGGATTGTCAATAGAAAATTTGATTTGATATGGTTTGATAATTGTGAATGTAATTTCATTTGAGAGGAATTTTTTTTTTTTTTCATTTTATGATAAGTTTTTAACATTTAGTCTAAGATTAGGAATTAATTAATCAATATTTTTAGGACCCAATAAAGTTTTGACAATTACTACTTTGTATATAGCTTCCTTCATATGCTAAGATGGTAGAGGTTCACTTGAAAGATCAGCTATTTCTATTTTAAGTTGGTCATTTTTAATATATGGGGATAAGCTTTTCTTATTAATTGTCTTGTTTTATTTGGGTTAACAGTCTAAAGTTGTGTCATTAAGTGGTGAAAGTTTTAGTTATAGTTATAATTATCTTTTTACCAGGGGTTAATTACTTTAATAGGTATTAACTATTTAAATAATTTTTCTTAAACTATATAAAAAGTTAAGAAAAAGAAAGTGAAGAAGATGCGCATGGTGTGGTTGAGATTCCTTTGTATGCATGCTTTTGAATTTTTTAAGTGTTTCGATGACATTATTATAATATTAATAAAATTATTAAGCTTTTTTTCTTTTCTTAATTATTTCCTTAAACTATCTTAATTTAATGGAGTGTCATGTTTATCCCGACACTTGCATCCTTTGTTTCCCATCTTCCAACTAAGTATAAATTAGTACGAATGATTATGCCTTAATAATTTAATTAGTGTTTAATTAGATTTTCCAATCTTTTGATCTGGCCATCCTATGCTAATCAAAAGTTGATCGCATAATTAAACTTAATTCATTTCAATTAACAAATCCCAAAACATCTCTGTAATTTGGGAATCAAGTATATGCTTCATAACATCATCTTAATAATATAAACATGAGTCAACAAAAATTTCTTTTTTTTTTTCTAAAAAAAAAAAAAACTTTCGTTTTCATTCCCTTTTAGAGAATGTGTAGTGCAGTGGTCCCAATTACTATTGGCTTAATTAATAAGATCAATCTATTAATCATATTTATGGATTGTTGATTTATAAATGTTCTTACTTTAATCATATATAACTTCACCTAATAACAGAAGTTATAATTTTCTTCCTTTTTATAGAAAAAAAAAGTAATAACTCCAAACATAATAAAGAGTGTATTATTTGCTTTAGTTTTCTTTTTTTTTTTCAATAGAATTTTAAGAATATAATTAAGAGCTATGTTGTAGTTATCATTATCCTTACAATATGTGAATGTGAATTACAATTAACACATATTGATTATGACATAATAGAGTTTATCTATACGTGTTATATTTAGGTAAGACATATCTATTTAAAATTAGAAGATATCAACGTTTAAAATATTAGAATTCGTTACTATCTTGATCACACCGTAAAAGATTTCAAATTAAGTTTGCATAGAAATACAAACAATTATGTTTATAAATTTAAAACAAAATTAGTCTAAAAAAATTGTTATAATGTCCAAAATTTTCTACTCAAAATTTTGGATTATATTAAATAAATAGAAAAGTTTATGGGTCTACCTAGCTAGATAGTAAAAATATTTATGAAATGAAAATTAAGTAAAAAATACCCACTAACCACATAATTTCACTTTATAAATATCATGGACTAACCATTATTTTTATGTCCCAATTGCTAATTTATTTTACTACACATATAATAAACATATTATAGTGTATAGGTCCTAAAAACAAGACCTCCAATACCCTAAAACCTAAAAGGTCTTTTTTTTTTTTTTTTTTTTTTTTTTAAGATAGGGATATGTGTCCTCTAGATTGCAATTTACGAGTGCTTATCTATGTCATACACATTTAGGTCTTGTCTTCTTAAATTAGACCCAAATTTTGGTTCTTGTTGTATCTACATATACACACACTATCTTCCCATGTTTCCCTCTTCATAAACCATAGATTATTTAAGCTTAATTACTAATTAATTTTTGTCTTTTTGTAGTATTTAATTTTGTATACTAATAACTTAGTCAGCAATCCCTGAATTCCGCCTTAATTTAGGCACTTAATTGGATTGCCAAGTTGTATTATAATATATCATTAGCACTAAATTCAAGATGCTAAGGACAACCAATATAACTTCAGTTTGTAGTAATAACAATTAACAGCCAAAATTATGAAAATGTTTGAACCCTCTACTACCTTATCCACATTTCTTACTTAATATACTATATATTATATATCATTATTGTGTGAATCACGCATCATCTTGTAATTTGTCTTTTCTAAAAACTAAAAATCAAAAATTCTATAAACTAATTGCAGACAAAATTTAATTTTATAACAAATGCAATTAATTCAATAAAATTTCCAACTAGGAGAACGAGTGTTTACAATTTTACGTCCTTTAGCAACCGGTTAGTTTTGGGTTCGAGTGACATTTAACTCCTATCCACAATACATTCACTAATTTGCACCCAAAGTTCTAGTTCATCTGAATTGAAATTAATAAATATATACTTAGTAATTCACAATTAAATTCACCTTTAATCCGAATTATTAATTTTATTCCAACAACCTTAGTTCAAAATAATAATTCAAAATAATACTCACTAGTCAAATAATTCAAAAAAAAAAAATCCAATTAAAAATGGAGGAGAGAAGAGAGATCTTTTCTACTTTTCAATAGGAAGGCATATAAAAAATTAATTAAACCCTTAATCTTGGCGTGTCACTTTCACTAAAGTAATTATAATTTAATTAACTAATTAAGAGCTCTTCATAACAATTATACTAAAACTCCAAAAACATGTTAAAGTTGGATTATTCTCTATGCTTAAAAGCAACAAATCTTCTTCCAATCTATCTTTAGGGTAAATTAATTAGTTTAATTAAGGAAGAAAAAACCCCTAATCTCGCATCCCTAATCAATAATCTATCTTAAACAATTGAAACGTGGATGGTGGACAAGTGGGTAAGGTGTCCATATATTGTCCACTTGATTCTATTTCCTTCTTAACAAAAATTTTATTTATTTATTTTTACGAATTCCAATCTGTCTTTAAATATATTTTTTTCTTCTAATTACTGTTAATTGCCTTGCTTGATCAGCTTTTGCACATGCTACACACTAATTAATCAATTAACCATTTAATTTCTTTGTTATGAAGAGTATTAATCTTTAACACGTGCACGGCTATCATTGGTTTGGGTTTTTTTTGTTTATCATGTAGAATAAAGCTACCTGGTTTTCCTTCTAGGGTTTTCTTTCAGGTGTCCCAGATCCAAAGACAGTGGTGGCAAGTACGTTAATGGTGGGTGGTCCATGCAAGGAGGAATATGTCATTCCAAATACTACATTTCAAATTATAATTAAACTTTTAAAATCTAATTAAGATTTAATTTTAATCATCATATCTAATTAAGCTTTTTGGCTGGCTAAGTAGTTGGAAGAAAAGGACCTTTTTTCTTAGGAGGGGAGGGGGGAGATTATAAATTAGGTACATATATGCATGTTACATTGTTATAATGGTTTTTTTTTTTTTTTAATATAATGCCTTTTCAATGTATATATAATGTTCATTATGCGGTTTCAAGTAATGAAACACATACATTTACAATTAAAATTAGTACATGATAGTGTTTAATTAGTGTTTATGCTTGATTATTAGATTAATTAATAATTAATTGGGGCATCTTTGAAGCCTTCTTTAACAATTTAATTTCAGTGAGATCTATAAAGTCTTTTAATTATATAAAGAAAACAAAAAGAATATTTTTTTTATATTGTCCATTTCATAATACCATTTATGCTCAAGACCAACATATGTTCTAATTTATACTTAATTAACTTTCTAACATTTTTTAATTTACTTTCTTGCCAGAATTGAAAATAATCTTATCCATGAAAACAATTACTGCATTAAATAAAAAATAATATTTCTTATTATAATTATATTGTTAGCATGGACGAGACCTAGCTAGATTACCTTGTCAATGGCATTTTGGATATAATGATTCATGCTCACTTTTCTTCATAACTTTTTCTAGTTGGTTCTAGATTATTCTAACTTCACCTCTCTAATTTAATCAGAAATTATTAACCAAAATTATTACAGCCAGAATATCTTAGCAACTATGTTGTTAAGACAGATGTTGTTTTCCACAAAAGTTTCTTGAATAAATTTTATAATTTTGACCATTCAAATTGTATGATGTATATTGATTTAAATTTTAAATGGATTTTTGAAAATGTAAGTAATATTTATTTTTTAAAATTTAATTCTTAACATTTATAAATTATTACTAAAAATAAACTAATAACTATTCACATTATCAAAAAATATGACACTTATATTAGGACAAATAGAGTAGACTCAAACAAACACTAATTCAAAATAAATACGATTTTATAAAATCTTGTGAAATTCACTGACTAAAAAATATTTGGAACCGACAAATATTTTCTTGTTATAATCCTTGATATATATTTTGAGAATATTTTAAGTTTAATTGTTTTTACTCGTCTTGGGCCAAAAATGCCATGGAACTGGAGAAAATGACACTTTGGGCCGAACTTTTTGTATGATGCTCAAATTTCAGAATCCTTTCAGGATCATAATATGTAATGGGCCACAATATTCTAGGTTTGAAAGTGACTGACCCAATAAGATCCTTCCAACATGTTCTTGTCAATTTTCATGATAAGTTTTTCATTTAATTTTATGGTATTTCATTATTTTATCATTCTTTTATTTTAATAAATCATTAGAAATAATAGTGCAAAACTAAGATACAAATTGAGAGAAATACAATAATTTATTATGTTTAGGTAGAAATAGATGTGTAAATAACAAATTCGGATTATTCTATTTTTCTTTCTCATTAATAGCATTTTCTTTTCTTTTCGTCATTAATTATCACTATCTACCAACGAGCCACTAACCATATTTTCATATGAAGAGGACAACAATAGTGATGGAATTTGAGTTTAAATATCTTTTTAAAAGAACTATTATATGATTTGTTATACAACATATCTAAAGGCAAATCAAATAAATAATGCTTCCAATGTCATTCCATAGTAATCAGTTCTACTACCCATAAAATTGTGAAAAACAAAATTTGTACATTGACAAAATCTTTTATTTTATTTGCTATTTCTGCATACTTAATAAATATAAACATAACTCTTTTAATGTGGGGAAAAAATATACATCCATGACTATTTTATAATAAGACATGCTAAAAGTAGAATAAAAATTGAGAAGAATAATAGACGAAGGTGGGCATGGTGGAGCATTCAGATGATCGAAGATGGTGAACCGACAAAGGGTGGAGCAATTCATTCGATACAAATATTAGAAGGAAATACTGAAATTTCTGATCATGCTGCTCAATGGTTTTCACAACCCTCCAATTTTATAAGGTTTATTTTGTTAATTCAATCCAATTAATAAAACAATCGTTTCTTTAAAATTATTTTTTTTTATTGCAACATAAGTAATAGCGAAATAAACAAACTAAAAAATCATATCTACTCATCATTTGATTTAATTTTTTCCTAAAAAAAATCAATTTTGTCATGATTTATTTTTGGAAAATTAATTCCATGATTTTAAAATAAAAGTTGGGCATTGCTATTCACATTTTTTTTAACATATTTTCAAGTAAATTATACTTTTTTATTTTGAAAACAAGTAAACTATACTATGTAAATATTGCCATAATCTTCGCACAAAAATGAAAATAATATTATTATCATTATTTTTTAATCACATATACTCCAATTTTCAATTAAAGTCAAGTCAAATACCATGACTTGCTTCTAATTATATCTTACATAGGAATTAATTAATTAGAATTCAATTAATTAATATATTTAGAAATTCCAAAATATTATTATATAAAACAGCGTCGTATCGTCGTCCCGTTACCTGTTCTTCGTCATTAACCGCCGGAACTGCCGGTATTGGAGACAACATGGCCAGCCAATGTCCAACGAGAGCGGCCCGCCGTCTTCCAAGAATAGGACATACAAACGGCCCGTACGTTAATATGACGTCGTTTTGAATCATACGTTACCAGTACTTCTTCGAATCTGATCTGGAAGGTCAAAGTCAAACCCCTCTGTTCTGTATTACTATTTCTCACACCAACCCCTTCCTCCTCCTCCTCGTCTTAATCCAAATTCCGATCACTGGATCCGAAGCTAAATTCTTAATCGTTGAATTTTCGAAATCTAGTATTCTGGGTTGGGATAGGTAATTCGTGATGGGGAAAGGAGGAGGCTGTGTTCCTAGCAAGAAAAAACGACCTGCCGCCGTGGAAGACCACCAACGGCCTTCTGCTGATGATTCGCCGCCCCCAGTTCCTATTGAAGAACACACCGAGAGAAATGCGACTCCGGTAGTTGATTCCGTCTCGCAATTGAAGCTATTCATTGTGTTTTACTCGATGTACGGTCATGTGGAAGGGTTGGCGAGGAGGATGAAGAAAGGAGTGGACGGAGTAGATGGAGTTGAGGCGGTTTTGTATCGGGTGCCGGAGACGCTGACGGATGACGTGCTGGAACACATGAAGGCGCCGCCGAAGGACCCTGAGATTCCGGAGATAACTGCTGCGGAATTGCCGGATGCCGATGGGATTTTGTTTGGGTTTCCGACGAGGTATGGTTCTATGGCAGCGCAAATGAAGTCGTTTTTTGACTCGACTGGACAGTTGTGGCAACAGGGTAAGCTTGCCGGAAAGCCTGCCGGCTTCTTCGTCAGTACTGGGACACAAGGCGGCGGCCAAGAAACCACCGCGTAAGCTTTTTACTTTCTAAAAATACTTTTTTTTTTTTTTTTTCCATTTCTGTTTGCTGTTTAGAGTAATTTTAGGGTAATTGAACTTCAACAAAAGCTGATTATTTGATAAGAAATGGATTGGCCTAATTAAATTAATGATTATAACAGAATTACAAGTCCTAATTAACATTAATCATCAAGAAAACCTTTATGACATTATAAATTTCATCTTTTCTTTCTAGTGATATTGTATATAAATTTGCAGTATAATATGCAGATAGATAAGATGATATGGAAAATGAAGAAGTTGATTATTTTAGGTAGGATAATTGGTTGATTTGGAAGAAAATTTTCTTCAATGACAAATCTTTTTAATTAATTGAGCTGTTCTATGATTTGAATGAGTTCAATCCTCTTATCCTTCATTGTTCGATTGTTTTGTTTGGAGGAAATTTTTTTTGAAACATTAATTCTTTCCATTAACTGAATGGTATTTGACTGTTTCGAATGCACCTAAGTCCTCTTTCTTTAACGATTTACATCTTAGGCAGATAATAAGTGAAGGTGATAGGCGATAAAGCACAGTGTTATGGTGGGTTATGTGCTTCATTGCAGAAGCTAAATCTATAACTTAGAATTTAAAATTTTCTTCTGGTATATGAGGTTTGATTTAGGATAATATATTGGGTTCATTTTCTGATCATAATTTCGTCTGGTTTGTCAATTTATGTTAAATTGTGGTATACATGTCATGCCTGATGCCTATTACCAGGTGGAATTTTAAATTTGGCACCAGAAATCAACCTTGAATTGTTGATTATTAGGACAATACACTGGCTAAATTTTCAAATTACCATTTAGTTCCGATGGCTTAAGTACCCAGTTGCTTCCATGATTGATGTCTAAAAATTCTAGCTGTGTTTCCCAATGGATATTATAAATTTGAACAGTTCGCTTCATATTGTAAAGATGTTGTGTCATGGGTGGTATTAGTTTTTTGAATATTCATACGTTTATTTTTGTTATTGTTGGAGCAAATCCTTTCCAACAGTTGAAAACTACTGCAACATAATACGGCAACCAAAGAAAAAAGAGAAAAAATCTGCGGTGTAATGCAGAACTGAATCAGGAGAAACCTTAAAATGAATCTTATTCATGTTGTAGAAGAAAAAGAATTCCCTTTTTATTGTGTTATTATGTAGCAAGTGCTTGAATTTTGTAGTATCTCAATTACTTGACTCCCTGATTGAAAATCCCATAAAGAGACAGATTCTGGCTTCGGATTAAATATGTTTGATATTTGGTATCGCTCATGTGATATGTCTGTTTATACGACCAACGTATATCGTTTGTATCTGTAATTTTCTGTCTTGATTCTTAGAAGCTGAAACTATCTATATGATGTGTTCAAGAATGTTTTACCTGTATTCGTTCTCATATACTTCCATTTCTTCCGCTTCATATTGGCAGATGGACAGCGATCACCCAGTTGGTCCACCATGGAATGCTATTTGTTCCTGTTGGTTATACCTTTGGAGCCGGTATGTTCAAGATGGATTCTATCCATGGAGGCTCACCGTACGGGGCAGGTGTTTATGCCGGTGATGGCTCAAGAGAGCCAAGTGAACTGGAGCTCGCCCTCGCAGAGCATCAGGGCAAATACATGGCTACAGTAGTAAAGAAACTTGCTCAGGCTTCTTGATATTTTTCCTTCCATGGTTCATTTTCTTCTTTTGTTCCTTTGTTTGATTGCATTTGTTTGTAATTGTGGGGTTTTTATACTATTGTTTCTTGTTCTGTTTATACGTTTTTCCCAATTTCAATCTGTACATGATTTGATATTCTTACACTATTAAAAATTAAAATAATAAGTCTGTGATGTTTTCTTGTACAACTTTTGTTCTTTGTGGTTGGATTGGAATATAATAAGGTATCTTATATTAATAGTATTTATTTTATTTTTACTACTGGAATGTTTGGCTCACAAATTAAAATTTTGATTTTTTAATAATATAATAATTTTATCCATCCATTTATATAAAGAATGAAAAGGATAAAATATTTAATAAGTTAAATTATGTTAAACGTATAGAAGATTAAAGAATATAAATGTTAAAGTTAAGTGATGTATTGTGCAATTTCTAAATTTTTATGGTATCATTTCTTTTAGAATTCCAATTTGTAAATGATAAATTAGAGTAGATATAATTATACTTATATTAAAAAGACATATAATTAAAAATATAGACTATTATTATTTTAGCAATAAATTATACTTATATTAAAAAGACATATAATTAAAAATATATACTAGCATTAATTTAACTAGAAATATTATGTAAACTATTTCGACAATTAATATTTTTGCTTAAGCTTTCCGCATATGATCAGTAATACCTCATATTCTTTAAAAAAAAGTGTCATAGAATTAAAAAGAATATACCATTAAAATTTATAATTAAGGACCGATTAATAAAGAATACAATATATATAGAATACAAAATATTAATTTTTATAATAATAAAAAATATTATGTAAAAATACGTTAAATATATTTAATATATTATGTATTATTTTGATAAAAATTATATGTTGTGTTGTTAAAAATATATTTTATTACTACTGAACGTTTATTTGGCGCGATGCCCGGATAATGCAATTTTGAATGCTTTTGGGTATCATTTTAAAATATTCATCAACTAAAAAAGAGATAAAACTTATTAGAGTTAATTTTTATTTTTATTTTTAATTTTTTTAGTTTTAATTGCTTGATTTTTTGAGGTAATTTTTAGAGTTAATATGAAGAAAATGCATGTATAATTTGTAAAATATGTAGAGATGATAATCAATGTACTTATGTCATAGATACTTTCTCTTTTTTTAAAATTGAAATAGAAAGTTGGATGTATATGAATGTGTGTCTTAAAATATTATATTAAAATAAAATTTTTAAAATTCTAAATGTATTGTTACAAACAAGTACTAAATAATAATTTACAATTGAATTGTATGTATTAATTTAAATTTTTTAACAAGTAATTACAATAAATGAATAATGAATGACTTTTAATATTTGAAAAAGATAATGAAAATAAACAAAAATAAACTTTAAAAATTGTTCAATTTTTGTTATATTGTCAGATAAATTTTTGAATTTTATTTCTAGTGTTATGTCAGCCGTAAAACATATTTATTATATATTTTTATAGATATATATTATAATTAACATTTACATAAAAAAGTTTTAATTTGTTTAAAGTATATTTTGAAAATTTATAGAAATCATTTTTTTTTTTCTGAGGAAAATTAAATAAATCAGTCATAAAACGACCCAATAATACAACAACATACAAGTAAACAAAGGAATATAGTAGTATTAATTTTTAGTACATGGAAATGGGAAAACAACTCTAAATTAAATTAATACCGAACAAAATTGATTTCACGCATTTCAACGCATATATAAAAACAAATCTTATCGTCCTTCTCTTCTAGACTTCCATTGCTGCTTGGTTACTCACTCTCTCGCTACTGAATCAGACAATTAATCTGCTCATCGTCGTCATTTGAATTTGATCATCGAGAAAAGGAAGTAGCAAAAGCCAACCATGGCTGACACTCTCGCTGCTCTAAGGTCTCTTATGGCTTCCCACTCTCCGCCTCTCGATGCCTTAGTTGTTCATTCTGAAGATTATCATCAGGTATTCTCTCGATTCTCATTTTATTTTCCTGAACTATTCTACGTTTTGATGCTTGATTTGTTATCTATTTGTTTATCGTATGTAAATTTAATTTTATATTTGATATTTATTTATTTATTTGTTGTTGTAGAGTGAATATGTTTCTGATCGGGATAAGAGGCGCGAATTTGTTTCTGGATTCACTGGAAGTGCTGGTAATTTCATTTTCTTTGTCATTCTTTTTTTTTTTAACTTGATTTGATTGACTTCCTTACGGTTATTTTCGGTGTAAGGTATTTTCACAGATAATACTTAAATATCCTGTTGAGTCAAGTAATTTTCACCGAATTTCTTGAAATATATTTGAATATAGAATTGGTTTTAATGGAGAAATTGTCAAAGTTTGAGTAGCGATTTTAAATTGAGCATGGCTGTTAAATGTTTGGCTTGATTGAGATCCATTTTTTGTGTCTGTCTCAAAATTTTGAGCTTTCTAGAAATGTTGGCTAGAATGGTAATTTTAATGTGTGTCATTCAATATTGTGTCTGTCTCATCGTCAATCTGAGTCCTGGCATGTTTGCTGTTTATTCCATGTTATGAATATGAAAATCATCCAAGTATTTTGAAGAGTTGCCACATGATTTTTTGTGTTGAGTTTAAGAATTTGCTTGAATTTCATTCAGGTTTGGCACTTATTACTAAGAATGAAGCTCGACTGTGGACTGATGGACGCTATTTCTTACAAGCAATGCAACAACTTAGCAATGATTGGACTCTTATGCGCATTGGAGAGGACCCTCCTGTGGATACATGGATGGCTGATGTGAGTTACCATCTATATGTTATAAGGGCGAAGCAAAATTTCTATGCTGTTGAATGCTGCAAAAATAATTGAATTAAATTTTCTAAAGAATAAGTTTACTATTGCTTCTGGGCTTCATACAAATTATTTGTTGATTTTTTTTTTTAAAATATTTTGGTACAAGTTCCTCTGGTATTAAGAAGGCCTTTGAAATTTGTTTTTGTTAGAATCTGCCAGCACGTGCAGCTGTTGGTGTCGATCCATGGTGTATATCAGTAGACGTTGCAAAAAGATGGGAATCTGCTTTTGCTAATAAACATCAGAAGCTGATTCAAACTGCAAAAAATTTGGTTGATGAAGTTTGGAAAAACCGACCCCCAGAGAAAATAAATCCGGTCATTGTCCATCCACTGGAATTTACAGGCCGTTCCGTTGCGGACAAGTTGAAGGATCTGAGAGAAAAATTCAAACAGGAGAAAGCTCGTGGTATGATCTTTACCACGCTGGATGAGGTGAATTTATGCCTTCCCTGGCTTTATAGATGCATCTGTTTTTTGGTATATGCTCTTTTCCTTAGCTGGGGTGATGTTGTTTATCATATTTCACTATTTCCTTCTATTCAGGTTGCTTGGTTATATAATATTCGTGGGAGCGATGTATCCTACTGTCCAGTTGTTCATGCATTTGCTATAGTGACATCCAACTCAGCCTTCCTTTATGTGGACAAGAGGAAGGTCTCTAGTGAGGTAAATTTTTCAATATATTCCAATTCTATCTTTGTTGTCACTCTAAGCTAAATTGTTTTTTCTAAAACTTAGATGAAGATATTTTACTTTTGCCAATTCATGTTTTCAGATTCCCAGTATCTTTTATCCTTTGTTATGTTCTTTAATGCATTTCCTTAGTGTTTGTAATGTATCTGTCCGTTGGCCTTAGTTCGTGTGAGCTAACAGTTCCTATAGTACTTGGGAATACTAAATACTAATACATGTCCCACTGGCAGGCGAACTCTTATTTCACAGAGAATCGAATTGAAGTTCGGGAGTACACAGCAGTGAGTTCAGATGTCACCTTGCTAGCATCTAATCAGCTCGACTCAGTATCATCTGCTTTTAAAGGAACTGTTGGAGAAGTTACAAAAGATATAAAAATGGATTCCAGTGAAACTGATGTCACTGAAAATGGTACATCTGAATCAGAAGGAAGTGGAGCTGACCTTATATGGGTTGACCCTGGTTCATGCTGCTATGCTCTATTTTCAAAGCTGAATTCTGAGAAAGTGCTACTAAAGCAGTCACCATTGGCTCTTGCAAAAGCTTTAAAGGTATAGTATGCACTGAGAATTCCGTTGAAGTTCTCTAGTCATAAATGAATTAAAACAAGATGGTCCTAAAAGTTATAACATGGGCTAGGAGGAGACTATAACAGACCGAAATGATAATGGAAATTATTTAACTTTCCCAGCCACCGGGCCAATTTGTAATCATTAAAATTCCTTTCTAAGCGATGATAAGTTATGCAGAGATAAATTTTGTTGTGTAGTGGAGAATAGCATAATGTTCTTTTTATTAGGTTATAGTATCCGTAGAGTTATTCAACTATGCAATAACTGAAAATAATGTAATCGTATTATTTTGTTTATTCATTGGATGCTACCTCGAAACTGATTTGCATTCTGTCTTCTTTTTTTTTATTTTATTTTATTGTAGAACCCAGTTGAGTTGGATGGATTAAAGAAGGCGCATGTTCGTGATGGTGCCGCTGTGGTCCAATATCTTGTCTGGTTGGATGAGCAGGTATACCCATCTACATGGATCCACGTTCTCTAATCTTTGTGTGTTTCCTTTACAATTGCTGCGGCTTGATTCTTTTTTCTAATTTAATTCTTAACCTTCCTTTTAATTACACTTCTTAGCTATGCAACAAAACCTACATTTTCAAAGATGAAAATGTTTTTTTACTTGTGCAGATGCAGGATATTTATGGGGCCTCTGGTTACTTCTTGGAAGGGGAAAGTGCAAATAAGAAAAAGGATTCGTAAGTGTTTATTTTCATAGTGTAAGCTTATGACTTTTTTTTAAAAAAAAAAAATTTAGTTGTCTTTTGTGGTATTGTAGTGTCGACCGTTGCACCATGAATGTGATATTATCAGATGCTACAGAATAGGTCATACTGGATGTGGTCTTGGTAATGAGCCGTAATATTCAGTATGTATCATGTTGACTAGTATGTTCATAAGCACTATGGCAAAATTACAATGGTAATATTATTATGTTAGTAAGTACCATAACAAATTTACATGGGGGATTCTATCCCATTTTCTCAAATATATGATAATGTAAGTAATAGGCAACCTTTCTAGAAGCACAGTTCTGCTAATAGCAGTGACATCCCTATTATGTTGTATCGCATATTGTTTTGAATTCCTCTTGGCAGCTTGAATTGGAGCAAGCAAAATTTACATAATAGTATAGCAGACGTGCTTAGTCACAGCATGAAATGACTACTATCCCATCAATGTATTGAGTGCTGTTTTTGCCAGAAAATTATTAAATTGATTGTACATTTGGTGGGAAGGCAATTTCATTATTCATTTGTTTCATTTAAAGCAAATCTCCCACCCCACCCCCTTTCTCTTCTGTGTTCTTTTTGTTCCCCTTTTGTGTTGCCAAAAAGTGAACGTAAATTGATCAACTAACTGCATTTTTCTTTGTTTGTTGTTTATTGAAATGTGCTACAGGGAAACTAAACTGACAGAGGTGACTGTGAGCGATAAGCTGGAAAGTTTTCGAGCTTCTAAGGAGGTAAATTGTTTTATCCTATTCTCCACTGCTAAGTATTTGAAATAGTATTTTCCTTCTTGATGATGTAGTACTGGTTTAAGAACCAGCTTAGAAATGCTTTTATTGTGGGAAAGCCTTGGTGAATTCATGTATGCAAGCATGAGGTTCATAATTAGGGAAGGAGAGTCTGGTTTGAAATCTTGATTTGCAATTGACCAGTATCATGTTTCATCTAGCTGGTTGCTGTTTTGATATAGGTCATTTTATATCTTATCCTTGGTCATGATGTTTTTTATTCATTTTAAGGATGGAAGGTCAAAAGAAAAGTTTTTTCAATGTCTGAAATATGCTAAGTGCAGCATTTTATCTCTATCATGTGCATGAATTTTTTGACATAATACTTTCTTAATGGTCGTGATTCAGCATTTTAGAGGCCTAAGTTTCCCTACAATATCTTCTGTGGGCTCAAATGCTGCAATCATCCACTATTCTCCAGAGGCTGATACATGTGCTGAGCTTGATCCAAATAGCATCTATCTGTTTGATTCAGGCGGTCAGGTTTGTTATTCATAAGTTTTTCCTATTTGACTTTTCAATGCTTAATGATGTTCTTCTATTATTTTATTAATCCTTCTGATATCATGAATGAAGTATCTGGATGGGACAACTGATATAACTCGCACAGTCCATTTCGGAAAACCATCAGCTCATGAAAAAGCATGCTATACTGCGGTAGGTGCCTTGAGTTGCTTCCTATGGAGGTGTTACCTGTTTTGTAGTTCTGTACCTTACTCAAATTCTACTTTTAACCAGAGTGGATTTTTTTTTCATGCCTTGTCATTTTTCTGATTGTTTACATGCAGACCAACTACTGCAGTGTTTTATTATGAATTATGGTTATTATTATTTGAATACTAATGTAAGAAGTGGATTTCATGCAGGTTCTCAAGGGTCACATTGCCCTTGGTAATGCTCGATTTCCAAATGGAACTAATGGTATTGCCACTTTTACTGCTTTTCTTCCTTAAATGCTTTGATATGTAAATACATTAGCTGTTTTGGTTTCTACATTGGCACTCATTACATTGATTCTACTCTCATTGACCCTTGGTTTTTCACAGGTCATGCGCTTGACATTCTTGCAAGAATCCCTTTATGGAAGGATGGTCTTGATTATTGTCATGGTACTGGTCATGGAATTGGGTCTTACCTGAACGTTCATGAAGGTTGAAGAACTGAAACTGTGTGCCTTTTGCTAATATTTGATAACTGATTATCATAAATAAGCTTATTGGTGGATTTATCTTGAGCAGGGCCCCATTTGATTAGTTTTAGGCCACAGGCTCGTAATGTTCCTCTGCAAGTTTCCATGACTGTAACAGATGGTTAGTATCACACTCTTTCTTCAACTTTGTTATACTTCTGGAAGAGACGATTCAGTTGGACAGAACGAAATGTTGTTTGCCTTAGCATATACTCAGATTTAGTGAATTGAATTGCACTTTTAGATATTGTTTCCCCACTTCACATACTGTGAAAAGATACGATCGGCATTAGTTCTTCAGCTGTGCATTTGTTCTCTTCTCAAGATCACCTTTTTTTTTTAACGCTTGACTAGAATTTCTTCATGTATGAATCTCATTTCTCAGAGCCTGGATACTATGAGGGTGGAAACTTCGGCATAAGATTGGAGAATGTGCTTATAGTCAATGATGCCAAAACAGAATTCAATTTCGGTGACAAGGGCTACCTAGCATTTGAGCACATAACATGGGTGAGTTTGTGTGAACTTATCCAGTTTGTTGTCCGCTTATGTGTTCATTCTACTGTTCTCCTGTTGTGTCCACTTACGTGTTCATTCTACTGTTCTCCTGTTGTGTTGATCTAACTTCAATGATACTCTGTTTCTCCCTTTTTTTTTGTGACTTCAGAAGCTATGTATTTATTTTACTGATCACAAAACAGCTGATTTCAAATTTTAACCTTGACGATTTGTTGATTCGCAGGCACCATATCAAAGTAAACTAATCGACGTGAGCCTATTGATGCCTGACGAGATAGAATGGCTAAACACCTACCATTCAAGATGTAGGGATATTCTGGCTCCATATTTGGATGAAACTGAGAAGGCTTGGCTGAGGAAAGCCACCGAACCTATCAGTGCATGATCTTGGACTTCCACGACCCAGACGGATCATCCATGCCCTTCCTTCCTCTTCTCAAGTCCCTTCTGTGTAAAACGAAAAATAAAGAGAGAAGAGACAGTTATATACTTCAGTTCATTCCTGGAGTATTAAACGAGTATCACGTGAACATTGCTATTTTAGTTTTTTCACTAGTGGTGATTAATTATATTCATACAGTTTAGCTCATATTGGCTATTCACGGTTAATTATTGAATATATCTATCCTTTATGTTCTAAATTTGAACTTTATGGACAACAGTAATTGTTTGAATATGTTAGTCAATTTTAGTTCTTCCGATGAACATGTAACGCTTGTTTTTTCCAATATAAGTCACTTTTTATATAATAAATTATAAATTTCTTTTTTTTTTTCATTTATACCATTCATATTTTATAAAAATTAACAACTAATTTTGTAAATACTCCACTTTCAAATTTACTGAGTTGATAGTATATGAAAATCGAATTCGATTTTGGCCAAATACATTGTTCTACCATTTTGATGCTAGGTTGAATTTACTATTCAAGCAGCTAATTATTGTTTAATAAAGTTGAATGTTAAATTTAAAAAGTATAGAAAATTATTATTCTTAAAAAAGTTTAGAAGATTATCCTTTATTTAAACAATTAAAATTTACTATTAAGCAGCTAAATACTGTTTGATTAAAGTTGAATGTTAAGTTTAAAAAGTGTAGAAAATTAGCCTTGTTTAAAAAGTTTAGAAGACTATCCTTAAATTAAATATATAGACAATTAAAAGCTATTTATAAAATATTCTAAAAACATTGCATAGTTAAATACTAAAATTACCTTGTCCAACAAGGTTTTTCTATGTGTACCCGTATATAAGAGGGGGATACTTAACTTTAGAATATAAATAATAATAACATTATACAAAATTACATTTCAACGTAAACAACTAATATCCAATAAAACTTGTTGGAAAGTTAAAGCATTTAATAGAATAGAAGGCTATTACACAGCAAATATATTTAACAATATCCATGTATTTAACTTATTTTTTCTTACTTTTTCCCTTTCAACTTGGACAATAAAATCAATTAAATTATTTTTTGCTAGGTGCATATTCTTGATTCTGTTATTTTTGGGCTTTGGCAGGATATTATGCTTGGCTTGGCCAACTACAAATATTTAAATAAGTTTTCCATACATATGCTTCTTCATCGTTGAGTTCTTTTTCTTTATTTATTGAATCCATTAAAAAAAAAAAAATCTTCCTTGGTTTTTCTAATGATCACTGCTACTTCTCAATCATGTTATGCTTTCATACCAAACCTAACGAAAACAGAAGACTAATATAAACAGAAAATTAGAGGATAAATACTAAAATTTACTTGGTTTCTGTTAGTTTGGAAGGACTAAAGGTCTTTTAAGTAAAATAAAGCTAATTAGTTATTTAAATAGTGTTTAATTATTTATGTAACTGTTATCTGTTTATATTATCTGTTAAAAAGTTACATAGATTAATTTTTAATAAAATAAAATTTAAATAATTAAAAGTTATATCAAAAACTATTTTACTAAATGCTAAAAAAAACAGCTTTTAACGTTTAAACCGACGAAAGCGCTAAAAGTTACTTTAAAAATTATTGAATTATCATTTTTAAATTCAAAATATTCATTTAATTTGAGCAATCATATAAATAAAAAAATATTGAAACTTATTTTTACCACAACTACCAGCTATATATTAAACTCTAGTCGTTTTTATTTTTATGAATTTCATTTGTTTCTAAGAAAAGTTACAATTTAATTCTTGATGTTTTACACTTATATCTCTGATTTTTGGTTAATTTATTATTTACATAATACTTGGTCATGATTTAATCCCTTATGTTTGATCAATATCACATTTAGTCATTGAATTTGACAAGATTTTTGAAAATATTATTAAAGAATCTAACAAAATATTTAAAAATATTCTTAAAAATTGGACAAAATATTATAAAATTTCAAATATCAGTGACTAAATAGTAATATTATCAAAACTTAGTGATTAAACAATAATTATGATCAAATATTAGAGGCTAAATAGTAAATTCCGCTTATTGTAGATGGAACCAAAGAGCATAGATTAGAGGTGGGAGTGTTACCTGCCACTTACCCCTAGCTCCTCCCAGTTGTTATCAACTTTTCTTCCACTCCTTTGCCAATAAAGAAAGTGAAATATAAGACGTACCACCTTCCCTTAAAGCATTTTTTCCACTTTCTTCAACTGTTTTAGTCCTTTTTCTTATTTTTTCTTCATTCATAACTTTTCTAATCATCTTTTCTATTTCTTCCCTTTTTACCACGCCTTTTGATGGTAAAACTTTCGGTTTTACTGCTACACCAATCTCCTCTGCCAACAACGTTGCATTTAGTCTTTGCTCAGCATACAACGGCCATGCTATTATTGGAACTCCGTTAGTAAGACTTTCTATAACGGAATTCCATCCACAGTGTGATAAAAACACTCCTATCGATGGATGCCTCAAGATTTGAGCTTGAGGGCACCATTCTAGAATCAAACGGCCAATGTCTTTTGTCCTTGTTAAGAATCCATCAGGTAAATAGTCTGACATGTAATCGTTCCTCTTGTTTCCCGTAGTGAAAAATGAGGCATCTTTTTCTATAGTGGGCGGACGAATTACCCAAATAAATCTCTGTTGACTCAATTCAAGACCGTAAGCAATTTCTGTCATTTGTTCAAATGACACTGTTCCGCCACTTCCAAAAGATATATATATGACCGACTCTTTTGGTTGGTTGTCAAGCCACTTTGTCAACTCACAAATTGAACCATCTTGAACTGGTTCAGCCAGTTTCACAAGCGGACCGATGGGAAAAACTGGAGTCTTGATGAAGTTGTCGTCTTGAAAGGCTGCAAGGGTTGAAGGTTCTAAGGCTTTCCATGAATTCAACAAGATCCCATCAGCTTTAGGGATTTCATATCCCATACGAAGATACTCAAAATACTGTTGATTGGTCCGGTCTAGCATCGGGTCGACTACATCTTCCGGTCGAACCGATCTACAACCCGGAATTTTCAGATTATCTTTTTGATGAACGAACTCTCCTTCCACCTCCTTATCAAGAAAAGGTAAATGTACAGAAAGAGCTAAAAACCAAGCATTAGAAGCAATATAAACATACTTCGGAATCCCAAATTCTTCAGCGATTTCTAAAGATTCAGTTGCAAAAAGATCAACAATTACAGCAGTCGGACGAAAATCCAAAGAAGCCAAAGCTGACCGGAAAGCTGGGCGGATTTCACGCATGATAACAGAAAGTTGAGTAGCGACGGTGGAATCCGGTTGAATCAAGGCGGAAATGTCAACTGGAGGGAGTAGGATGATTTTGCAAAGGTTTGAAGAGACGGAAGCTGAGTGAAGAAGCTGAGTTTCAGCTGAAGAAGTGTTGGAAGGTACTACAAAAATGGTGACTTGAAAATCGCAGAAAGAGGCAAGGCGTTTACCTAATTCAAGAACTGGAATTAAGTGGCCTAAACCAGGGCTGGATAGTAATACTATATGGGGTTTTGGGTTTGTTATCTCCATAGCCAAAGAAACAAAGGAAGGAAAATAGAGAGAAGACATTATTAGAATGGGGCTCTGGTGGGCTATTTAAATTTGTTTCAGGCTGCGGAGGCATCTCCACATAGTATATTTCCTGACAGAACGGCACGTTTCTTTTAAACAAAAAAACAAAAAACCTCCTTTTTTGGCAGACTGATTATGGATTATATGTTATCGGTGGAAATATGTAAGAACGTTGGGGAAGGTAGGCAACGCATAGCAGGGTGAGAAACGTGGTATGCTTTCGACCACTTTCTAATTATTGCCAAAATATTCCATTTTTATTATTTATAAAAACTTTACTGACGTTACACATAATTTAAGCTTATCGAAACAATTACACTGTAGTCCCTAATTTAGGCTATTTACACTCAAATTCTTCAGTTTTAAAAAATATTCTATAAGGTAGCTCAACTTTTAAATATAACTCCGGTAGTTAATTTCAAATGAAAAGATTGAAATAAAAAAAAAAAAATCAACTTAATAAATATCACTTTTATAATTTTATTATAACAAAATGTTAACAAATTTAAAATATTATATAGTTAGTTATTTTCTATTTTATGTTTATCGATATAATTTAGTACATACACGTATTTTATGTATTTTAACTTATATTTGTGGCTTTTAAAAAAAATTATACTTGTTGAAAATTATTTATTTCAATAATTAAACATTAAAATTTATTTAATATTTTAAAATATGTGACATTTATTAAAAATAAATATGGAAGTGGGTACTTATTAGAATTTTCATAAAAAAATAACTAACCTTATCTATGAAGCCCAAGAGGAGTAGCCGTATTTTCCACTCTATCTCAAATTTATAGTCCATTGTTTGTTGTGGGTCTTTTAATTGAAGTTTGAAATTTTGGGTTTTCCAGATTTTGTTAGGCAAAAAAATTTAATTTGAAGAAGAAAATGATAGTTTAAAAATTTAATTAGAAAAAGACAATAGAAGAAGAAATTGCTTGGCTGTGGAAGTGGTTAGTACTAATTTGAAATTGAAGGGGAAAAAACAAAGATGATGGGATGTGAGAAGAAAATGATTAGTAAGGAGGCTTTTCATTAAATACTAAAGATTAATAAATTTATCTTTTTAAACATCCAATAAACTTTTTATTTATAGAGGGTCTAATATACAGTGTTTATATCAAATATTGTTTTAAGAATTACTAAATAATAAATTGCGTGCTTAAAAGAATAAATAAAATATCGAAGGAAAATGATGCATTGAAAGAAATTTTTTAAAAGTTAACCTATAAAAATAAACATTCAACCATATAATTGTTTATAATTTTCGTTTTATTTAAAGCATCAGCTACAATTATATAATAAAGTATTGTATTTATTTTAAAAGGTTAAAATTTTTAAAAATTAACTTTCATCATCTTCCAATTGTTTATTTTCTTTTAGTCCACAATTTGATGTATAATCAATTATAAAATAATATGTTCCATTTTTTATTTTCTTGTTTAAGTCCAATATTTGATGTATAGTCAATTATAAAATAATATTTGATATAGACATTATTTAAGTTATCTCTAAATATAAAAGATCTACTAAAGATTATTGATGTAATAATTTGACAATCAAATGGAGTTTAGTATTGAGAAATACTTTTTTTTTTTTTAAAAAAAAAGGGTTTCTGTTTTGCTAATGAGAAAATTAAATCTAAACAAATATTAGTATTGGAAATGCTATTAGGGTATGAACCCTCCAAATATCTAATTAGTAACAATAGTAGAACTGGAAGAAAATATTAGTGAAAGAAATACACAATAAATGTATGAATATTTTATTTTGAAATATATATGCAATATAATTTGCCACAAAAATTTTTAAGAAAAAAATCCAACATGAGAAATTCACGGTATTATCTTTTGTCCCTTTAAAGCTCCACCTACTAATCACTAATCTTTAACAAGGGAATAATAAAAGGATAAAATTGGGAATAAAAACTAATTAAATCAACTTGGGTACAACTCATATATTTTTTTTTAGGAATGCCAAAGCATATAAGTTTTTTAGTCTAAAAATAATCCATCCTTAGAGTTTTTTTTTTTTTTTTTAAAATAGCTCATTTATTTGTAAAAGTTTTATGAACAAATAATGAATAATTTGTAAATATTTTACTAACAGAATAAAAATATGATCATAAATAATTTCTAAATTCTTTATGAAAATTTTATGAACAAGTTATAAAAGTAATAAGATGATTTATTTTTTAGTTTTAAGGAGACTTTTTTTGAATTTTAAAATTTTTAAAAAGACTATTTATGTCATTTAACCGGTAATTTTTGGATACGAAACAATGCTTAGCCTCCAAAACCAAAAACAAACTGCTCTTATAATCATAAAATGCTAGAAAATTGTATCGAGTGGGCAAATTCCATCGCCAACGTCCTCCCTCTCCCTGGACCAACATCTATCTCAAGCTCCTTGGCTTGCAATCCCAAAATACCCGAATTTCAATTTCTCTCCAAACAATTTTCTAATAATATCCAAAAACCTCATTCCCTTTTGCCCTTCAAAATGAGAACAGTCCTACACGTTGCTTTCCATAATTCAATATCTCATCTCATGTAATAAAAATACGGAAACGATCCTTTTTGATCCATCAATTTGTATGTTTTTGAATCGCCATTTATTCATAAATTTCATCAGTCAGTCCGAAAATATTGAAAGAAATTAATTCAAGAACCATGATAAGCTATCTCCAATCCGACCACTTCTAGGTTAGCAAAGAATTAGAGAGCGTCGACAATATCAGATGTTTTAAGAGCATTTAGTGATTTAGAGTAGGTTTTTCCTAAAAACTAAAATTTTAAGTGGATTGACGCTACTTAAAATACCGAATGCTGTATGCAAGTAAAAGTAGCAATTATTTGCTAAGAACTGTTCAAAATACAGTAGTCAAACCAATTTAATAAATCTTCATTGGTGGTATGGTATGAAAGTAAAAGTAGCGCTTAGCATTTTGCTAAGAACTGCTCAAAATACAGTAGTCAAACCAATTTAATAAAATCTTCATTGGAGCCCTCTGGTGGTGGTAAACACTCCCCAACTAGGACCATGGAATATGTGTTCCATCCACACTCTCTCCCCTATAACTCAAACAAAAAAATGACCATGGGTTTGATCCATACTAATCTTCTTCTCTTTAAAAAAAAAAAAAATCTTCATTGTTGTTGATCATAAAGGTAAAACTTACTGGCAAGAGGCCTAGAATTCGAAATCCTTGACCCAGTCTAAAAATAAAGATATAGCAGTATTCCATAATCCAATCCAACCCAATCAGAACTAAAAAGAAGCTATAGTAGAAATAATTGTGGTAAACTGGTTGGTACATTATAATATCAATGTGACAAGCCTTATGACACATATCACATGGGAAGGGGTCCCTTCCCTTGAGATGCTCCTTTGACCCGCAAAACGCCACAAGAAAGTCAGTTTGGTATACATCATCTTCACATAACAAACAAAATTTTCACATACCACGATATGGGCCTACTCATTTCTCACGCTAAATTACACCCAAAACTATCCAATTTCTTTCCCAACAGGCCTTTTGTCTTTTTTTTCACCGAAACGCTTTTTAAGACATGCATGTGTCTATACTTGAGCTACTTTTTAAGCTCTTTAAAAAGAAAACTAGCACTTCAAAGTTTGATCAAGTACAGAAACTGTTTCCATAGTTTCTTCTTTATTTTCACAAATTTGAGTGCTTATAAGCTAACTTAACTTGATACTAACACTTGCTTATAAGTCAGCTCAACCAAACGGCTTTTGAGTTATTTGAACATTATAAGCTGTAAGCCAATAAGCAATAGCTCGTCCAAAGTCTGCAACTAGGGATTATGGGTTTAACTCAACATAACAAACTTATTCTCCTTACAAGCTACGTAGAACAATGAGGTTCTTACTGCAGGACATTAATTGTGTTTCTATCAGCCATACCTCAGTTTAGCTAGCAACATGCATTGATAACATTTAGTCATTAGTAACAAAAACTATACGCTGAAAAGTAAGAGTGATAAGCTTCAAATAGTTTTAAGTTTGTGTTGCTTCAAGCCTACAGATAATTATATGAACTCGAATCTGAAATAAGTTTAGTGCACAATCTCTGATCCTGATTTGAAGCTAGTAAATATCATCCTAATGACAATGTAGATAAGGTACTATAGTCATATCCATATAGAATTGAAGGGGCATACTAGTCTAAACATAAACAGACTAAGGAAGAATACAACCTTCTAAATCACTTGCGCCCGTCTTTTCCCCATACGAAAATTTGGGGACCTGGTATAGTCCTGGAAGCCTGCTAGTGACTTGAATCAGATAGATACAAATTCCTGCTATTGCTCCAAGAAAAAGAAACTGTACATCTAAGAGGAAAGATAGGATGCATCAAATGTGAATTCAACATCTTCCACAAACAGATAATTCACAGGCAATCTACCCTGAATTGCTATTCCACTTGGCTAGGATAAACCAAGTATACCACCGAGAATGTGCAACCTCCAATTGTTTCCCTTGCTACATTCCCAAACTTAAAGCGTCTGCAGGCTTAACCATGAGCCTTAGCGCTCCCAAGAGTGAGCTCAAGATCATCTACCCCAATTTCGTGAATCCTTTCACCTTCCCATGGCTTCACCCTGGCATTTTCAAATTCAAACTCTGACCCTCTCCCCCTCTCGGCAACAGCCCCCCATCCAAATCCTCCATGCCCATGATCAATTCCATCCTGAAACCCATTCTGCTGACCAACTGGTTTGACAAGATTAAATGTGGGTGAAGGAGGAGCTACTTGAGGAGCAACTGTCTGAAAATTTACCCAGCGACCAGAGTCAACTGTAGAGGCATCAGATTCATCACATTCTGGTATTGTAGCAGGGGCAAGATGCTGGCGCCGCGTAGGGCTTGAAGGGGCAGAGACAGCAAAAAGAGGATGGCGAAAGGAGTTGTTTAGTGAACCATTTGAAATTGATTCCCAATCTGCTTTCCTCTTCGAACTTCTGTTAGTAGGGGAAGAGAGCGGTGGAGTTACAGGAGCACTATTGGATATTCTAAGCTGAGGGAGATTTGCAGGGATTGAAGCTATGTTGCGAAGGAAAGGGAGAAGGTAGGTAGTAGGATTTGGGTCGACACGGGTAGGGCTTGGAAATGAAGATGATGTTGGACTGGCATGGTAGGAAGGAACAGGACTTGGGAAATTTGAGGATTGAGGACTAGGTTGAATAGAGGAACAAGCACTGATGTTTGTTGGAGTGCCTGCAATCTCCGTCGGAGGTGGCTTGCAACCCTGTGAGACAAGATCAAATTAATCATTACTCAATTTTCTGGAACAAATTGATTGACCAAAAGCTTATGTACGCACAAAAACAAAATTGAAGCTGGAAACGATATTTCTCAAGGATCATATCATCGAAAACACGAAATTCTCCAGAAATAAAATTATTCTCAGATTACCAGAATCGAATTAAGATTTTCTAGATCAAGCTAAAAAATATCAAGAAAGAATTTAACTACAACACTACTAAATTATTTTTATAAAGAAATTAAATTAAAATCAGAGAACTCATAAAATCAGGACAAATGAAATCGCAGAAGAACATAAAAATCGCAGATAAAGACAAGGTAAACCAAGAACAGATCACGCAAAAGGCCAAGATCGATAAGAACCTTAATTAACTTCAAAAAACCAAAATCTAAAAACCATGCATACAGATCTACGAACCAGAAAAGAAAATTAACCTTGCGATAAGTAGTGCCATCTTCTTCAACGATCCAACCGGCCTCAGCACAAAGAGCTTTCAAGACCTCATTATTATCGCAGTGTTTAGGAAGCTTATAGTTTCCTTGAGCTCTAAGACCTGAATATATCTTAGCAGCTATCGCTCTTCTCCTCCTTTCTCTTCTCTTGTTATTCTCCCTCTCCTTCCAAGTCGGTAACCGCCCTGAGCATCCACCGGCAGTCATTTTTCCGGTAAACGCTCTGCACTTTCCTGCTCCCTCTCTCTCTCTCTAGGCCTGCTGCTTGGTTTTGCGTGTGATTTCTCTCTCTTTATCACGAGGATAGTGCTCAGTGCTTTCTTTGTTGTTGAATTTTTGTATTGAAAAGAATTAAAAAAAAAAAAAAAACTGCTCGTGCTTAGATTCTTCTTTTCCCTCTCTCTCTCTCTCACTTTTCTCACTTTGCAGCAGGAAATCGACAATATATTATTATTTTTCTCTAGATGAATATTCATTTTCATCCACAATTTTAGTTATTATTCAATTACATCCTAAATATAGAATATTTCTTTGTTTCAATTAGCTCCAAATTCAAACATGAAAATGATTGTATTAAGTAAGAAAAGTTCAACTAAGCATTGGCTTTTTTTTCATAAATAATAAAAAAAGTGTTAAATAAAAATATTATATTTAATAAGAAAAGTCGAGCTTTTGAAGAAGTTTTTACTAGTTAAAGTTAAAATATTAAAATTTAATTTTTTTAGCATTTAATAAATTAGGTTTTAAGGTAATCTTTAACTACTCAATTAGTATTTTATAAGAGGTTATATTGTTAATTTTTTTTTTAGTAAAACTTGTAAAGCTTCATTAATCATAATTAATGGATAAATAAATTGCAAATTGGAAAATTAACGCAAACTCGAGCTAATGTGTGTTATATTATTTACAAACTGTCTTATAAATTTGATATTAATTTTTAGTATTTTAATAAACAGTTAATAATTATTCTAACTATTAAACAATACTTAAACAATTAGTTTTGTCATCGTAACAATTTTTATGGTGTAATTTGTAATATTTTTTAAATAGTCTTTAATATTATTTTTTATATTTTACAACTTAATTTGTAGTTATTTAAATAGTTTGTGTATTTTAATTTTTTTATTAAAATCATGTAACATGTACTCGAATAATTAAATACTTTTCAAATATATAATTTTATTTAAATAAACTTCTTAATTCTTTTCATATTTGTCGATTTTTTTTCTCATGTATACAAATATTCGTTAACATTTATCAATTTGAAAGTTTATTAGCCAACAATTACATCCACAAGCATATTTACAATCACTTACAAATGAAGAACATTTCCCACTAAAGGATCAGTCCAATAATACCACTCACTGGTATAATAAATAACAATTAAATCACAAATTATCAATTAAAATTCATTAACGCCACTCTCATTTTTTGAACCCTTAACAGTAAGTTGCATCATTCAAGTGAACTGAACTAAAAACCATTTATTCGTTGTCACATCCTATCTTCTAGTATATGAGAGACACGGTAATACAACTTAATTATCAGTTAAAATAGTAAGTAAAATATCCAGAGTTGACAATAAAAGTTAGAGACTATGCAAACAGCAGAGGCAGTAACAAATCAACTTCAAATAATTTTTAGACAAAGATAAAAAATGAATTTCAAGAAGTGTAAACATGAAAGTTGTAGCTTAATATATTTAGATTATCTTTAAAAATCAGTTTTAATAAATTCCACAAATGTAATGAGTTATGCATAATTTCGCAAAACTTGCATACTGATTAATTCTAGCACACTAGCTGTAAATTTAGCTGGCATTCACACATTTCAATGACTTGATTTGGAATAGTAATAGAAGAAAAGTTGTTCTTTTATATTTTGGCTAAAATTAAAAATTAGAATCATTTCAATTAGAGTTATACAGAATAAGTTAAGACCAAAATAGTAGATAGTGTACAAGCTGTCTCCGGACAATGCAGAAGGATTTGACAAAAACTGTCGGAAAATATTCCATGTAGTTCGGAAAAATCTGAAATTTTAACACAATGTAACCTTAAATGTCTAGTTTCATTTAATACAATAATTATTAAATTTGGAGTAGTAAACAAAGAGTTATTAAGAAAGAAAGGCAACAAGGTCAAACAAGGATCTTAAGGGGACCTGAATGGGATTTTCCCAAAAGTCAAACGGCATTCATGTAAAACCCTGTTGGAGGTTCTTAATAATGTTTATATCCGAATTCAAAAGTGTGTTCTCAGAATTAATCGAGTCATAGAGTCTATTGACATAATCCCTCAGTCTCTCCTAAAACGCATGTACAAAAAGTTGTTAAGGAAAAAAATCTTTTCGGAGGGCAAATTGATCATTTTATCAAATGTGATTATTTTGTGATCACGAAAAGCTGGAGGACTAAATAGTAAGAAGGGATTTGGTGTAGCCACCTTGCCAAATCCTAGCAATTAAATTATTTTAGGTTGGCTAATTATAAGGTATTAGATTAGTAATTAAATAAATAAAAAATAAAAAGAAAATATATAAGATTAGGTGGACTTAAAATGGCAAAAATTAATCAAAATTAATTAATCTTTCCCATTTTCTTGAAGAGAAAAATGTGGGGCTTATAAAGAGTGTCACTTTTAATATTTATTTTGTTTCAATTTTTTAAAGCAAATAAGGAGTGTCATATTTTTTGAGCAATTTAAAAGTTTAATATTTAATGATAAAGGGAAAAATTGAAATAAATTATATTCATTATTATGTTAACTAAGCTATTTTTGTAAAATTCTTTTAAAATAAATTAATTAAAATAGCTTCTTAATATTTTCTGAAATAGTAAAAGTGGAAAATGTTGTTGGGATGGAAGTAGTAAAATGTAAAATAATTTTATTTCAAATGAAAAAAAAAAAAGTGAAATGTTTCACCTAGCTGACATACATAAAACAATAATAATTAGTAGAAATAGGATACGGAAATCCACAGGGAAGTGGAGGTAGGGGCAGGCAGTAAAAGTTGGACCACTACGACAGTTACTAAGAACTAAGAAGGTGTTAGTGTAAAGACTAATAATTACCTGAAGTTGGAGGGTAGTCCTTATTCTGCCACGTCCAGTGGTCAGCAGCAACATAGCATGGCCCTCACCCCGGCCTAACTAAGACATTTGATTTAAATGATTAAAGATGGAGGAGAGAAGCTTGAACATGAAGCAGAATACATTAAGATTTGTACTTAATCCAAAAAAAGAAAACTGTAGATTTGAACGTTCTTCTTCACATATTCTTGAATCTTCCAAATAAAATCAGCCATCATCGAGGCCTATAACTGTCCCTTGAAACTATAAAAAACAAGAATGCCAGCAGATCCACTAATAACAATTCAATAAAAACTATGAGAATAAGTGAAAAAACGAAATCAAAGACGAGGAAAACAAAAAAAGCATTACATCTTTTGTTTGTTTTAATTAAAGTAAAAATAATATTGTAAAAAAAAAATTAAAGTAAAAATATTTAAAGAAATCTTCAAAAACCGAGTTAGTATTTAACTCCTCATATCGTAGTAGTACTAGTAGGGTGGTCTCTATTTGATCCAACAGTTGTAGTGAACTGCCTTTGATACTATAATAGGGATGTCTACATGGGATAGTTTCTCTTACTTTTTCTCCAGCATTTACGGTGAACGTGCCATGATGTTCAGTTTGAACGGTACAGATATGGACAAACACAAGGAAATGTGGGACCCGTATACCTCCTTTAATCTACGCACGTGCGATGCAGAAATTCACAATAATACCAATAATTTAACACTAATTTTACCCATGATTACGAAAATTATCCTCGTGCCTATAGGACCCGCAGTATAACCTTTGTCGATTCGAACAAGCAACATGATATGTGGTCCACATATTCCGGCATCGGGAAAAGAAATTCAGAGGAATCGCACGGCTCCGGTCAGCTACTATATTGATACTCGTACAAAGAAAAAAACTACGCAGGCTTTATGTTCTCTCTCTCTTTTCTTTAAAGCTTTTTGTTTTAAATATAAAATTAACTAATATACTCTTAGATATCCACGAATTAATATTAATCACGAATATATTTATTAATTTTGCTGATGTCTGAAAAAACTGCATAAATATAAGTTTGTGAATTTAGTTTCATCGAATAGTTTTTTTTTTTTTTTGTAAAAATAATTAAGTAATTTGTTAGCTATTAAAACTATTTAATTAATCCTATGTCTTAAAATTTTTGAAAACTGAAAAACAACTATATAGTCAATGAAATTTTTTAAAAGTAATTTTTAATAAATATACTTTCATGTTAATTTTTTTTATTTCATAAATTAAAATTTTGAGTCCTTCAAAATGTATACCGTTAAATGATTAGATCAGGCTTATTTTTTAAATAATATGCTCAAATATTCTATTAGTCAAACTAAAAAAGTCCATAAGTTATAAATAAAAATTTTAAAAACAAAAATGCCTTCACTCAAACAAATATCACTCTTCAAATCCTGACTTTCAATGTTTTTTTTTTAATAATTTTTTTGCTAAATATTTCCATCCTTATTTTTGTAAGGATTCTATATTGATTACTTAGTTTAAATAAATAAATAAATAAAAAAAATAGCACAACAACATCACATCTTTGTTATCAATTGAATAACATATCATTTCTGGATAATGTCTTTCTATGTGTGCTACCTATTAGTTTTATATAAAAATAAAATTTTACATATGTGATTTCATCTTCAAATCACCACCTTTTTTTTTTCTTTTATCATAGCTAATAACATTCAATATCATTTATATAAATCATTTTAGATATAGTTAAAGAAAACCAGAAAACTTCACGAATGTAAAAAAAAATAAAAATTAGAAGTCATTTTGCTTCTCCTTGATTGTTGAAGCTATGATTATGCGCAATGAACAGAAATTTGAAAAACCGACCCAACCAACTGATTTCGATTTTTTAGGTTTGGTAGTTCAGATTCAAAAAATTAAAAAGGAGAGTTTATAGTATTCAGTTGAATCTGAACCCACCTATTGGGTTTTGATCCAACCAAATGTTGGATCTACGTAAGAAAATGTCAAAAAATAATAATTATATAAATACAATTTTACCGTCAAAATTAATTTATTGTAATAATGTTTCAAAACCAAAATCATTCTCAGACCCTTGTACTATACACCTTTTCTACATGAGACTATGTATTACTAGCAATAGTGTTGTAGACGAGCCCTTTATTTAACGGAGTATGTTTTAAACCCAAAAGGCAGACGCATTAACAAATTATTTTTTAAAAATGTTTCACAAACCAAAAAAGTTAAAAGTAGAAGAATGAAGACTCGTCTTCTTCTGCAAAACCAAGAACAAAATGACATTTCTCATTCATCTTGAGCCCTTTGTCGTCGCAGGCCCAAAACAAAGTCAAGTTTCGCTAGTCTATTATTCTTATCCTGATTCCGGCGACGAAACACCTAAATATCTTATCTTCACTTACCACTCATACCAAAAAACCTCAGTTTCTCTTCTCCTCCTTCTCTACAACCTCTCATCACCCATCCCTACCTCCTTCATCTCCGATAGTTAGTATATCTAGTCTAACAGACAGAAAAATTGGTGCAATGACTAAACTTAATTGGTGAACGCAGGCCCAGTAGCATCGCCTCACATTCTTCTGCTACTGCAGTTAATTAGTCAGATCGAGCGACTCTTCCTTCCCATTGAGTCCCTCTGCAACTGCCATACAAATAGTGAAACTTGACAAAAATCAGAACAAGGAGTGAAGAAAGGGGAGAGAGCATATTGTGTGAGAGAGGAGGGAAAAAATCATGAAGAGCGGATATTTGATTTTAGGGGTTTTTAGATTACAATAGATAGTTTCTTCATCTTTAGGGAAAAGAAAAACCATAAGATCTCATGGGATTTTAGGTTTAGAGAAATAACTATAAGAGATATGCAAGAACAAACAATTTTTATTGGAAATATTCCTCTAATGAATTCCTTGGGATTAAGGGAAGGTTTTCCTTGATCTTCTTCGTGAAAAACAAAGTAGATTCGGGATTCAATTCAAATTTTGAGGATCTTTATAGAAAAGAGAAAAGAGAAGAGACATGTTTGTAAAAGGACTGAAGTCTTCTTCTTCCACTGCGAAGAAATGGAACCCACAAATTCCATAAAATTTTATTTCTTTTCAAAATAAATTGAGCTTAATAATGAGTTTTGAGGATTTCATTGCACCCGCTTGTTGTTATAGATTTATACTGATTATTTTTAGGGATTCCATAGTTACTGTTTGTTGGGAAGGTGGTCAACAAAAATTTTGGGGATTCCAATGCTACTGTTCGTGGAAAATCTTAACGCGCTGGTTTAAAATGCACTGGTTTAAAACACGCTTCGTCAAATGTGTTAAATAAGGAGCTCGTGTACAAGAGGCTCGAAGTAGAGACTTAATATTGCTATTAGTATACTGAAAGGCCTTATGTAAAAAGATGTATATTATAGGGACCTGGCCGATGTTTTAAGGAAATCAAAATGACATTCCTTTTCCTCACATTGTATGATATTTTTATTTTTCTTAAAAGTCCTTATATTTTTTATTCTATTTGATTTTTCCATGTGGCTTGTGATGATATGGATTCTGCAGCGTCACATTATCAAGAAGCACTTATTTGGGGGAATTTTTTTTTTGTAATTTTAATTATTTGGGTGCTTAATTGTTTAATTATTATATTTAAGTACTATATCAGACAAATTTACAAACATTTAGACATTTTTTTCAAAAAAATAATTACAAAATTTAGACCGTTGTGGTAGAATTAACCCTTAACAAAATTCATTGTTTAAAAAAAAAAAAACCGTTACAAAAATTATAGTATTTTGGTGGAAATTAATTTGCATGAGCATATGTAAAAAATTATTTCTAAAACAAAAGGTTATAATAAAAAATGTCTAAATCAGGAGACAGCAGGTCCAATAGACGCGCCGTGGGCACGTGCGGATCCAACTCAGCTGGAGAGAGACTGTACAGGTAGAGAGCCAGTTGGAAACATAACAGCAACACCCGCACGTGCTGACCTTGCTTGTTTGGACTTTGGACCACCAACCGTGTCTTTCTTTTGTTTAGTCCTAATGCCTTGCTATAAGGAACCACGTGGTCCATTCTATATTATCTTTTTGATTTTTATACTACTAGAACTATTTTTTATTATAATTTCCAAAATTTATTACTCAATTTAATAATGTGACCCATTAAATAAAATTCAAGATTATAGATCATCATACGGGGCTACGGCCTTTTTTTCTAGTATATATATTCGTCTATTACAAATCAATACATATATATTAGTATTTTAAAAAAAATCAATGGTGACATATGTTATAGTATTGTTTATATTGAAGAAAGGACAATAAAAGGGCAAAGGTGGTAGTATCCTTTACGGGAAATATTTGGGTTTGACCATTACCTCCCCTCCCCTCTTCCCTTAGATTAGAGTATCTATCTATGTTAAAAAAAAAAAAGAAAAATAATTACGGTAAAAAAATAGTATTCATGCATTCCAATGTAATATTTACGAATTCCCTAAAAAAAGAAAATTTAATCTTTATGAATTAAAAGAAATTAAAGATTTCTTTTTTCTTGTAATTGTTTCAAATGAATTTTTTCAACTATATAAAAATTTCTATAAACTTCAAATCCTGATTCGAAAGGAGTGTTTAGTATTAGGACATAAATCACTACATTTGCGAACCCATGGACAGCAGAGTTACTATATAGAAGGCAAAAACTCAAATTCTGATTCTTGTCACTATAAGTAGCAGATGAAGGAGTTGGTTCATTAGCTTTTAAGTTCTAACATTAGAATTTGTTAATTAATAACAATAATTGACTAATTAAAACTAATAAATTAAATTATTGCGAAATCGCATTGAACATTGAAGTTATAGTCAATAATTTAGAATAGTAATTTAATGAATAAACTAGAACCTAAATAAACTAGTATTTGAGATTTAACACTCGTGTTGATTAGGGTTACATTTTAATAAATAATTTTGATATATATACATATATTGATAACATTTGTAGATGGGCCATAAAGAGTCCAAAAATAACCTATATAATACAAGAGAATAATATCCTCCTATTCTTGTATAAGGCCTTAAATCCGGCCTTAACTGTACGTATACCCAAATCGCAATATAGAACATTAGCCTTTTAATGTGGCTAATTATTAACTCATCCCTATAATTGACAAATTATATTGATAAAATAATACTAACAATAATAATAATAATAATTTGACAAATTATGCTATGTCATCTTTATATTTTTCAATTTAGATCATCTTCTTCCGTTAGACCGTTAGATTACTTTAACTTCATGAGCTCTTGTTTCATAGCTGGAAGACATTCTTATGAAGGTGAGCTCCAAACTTGAGTAATAACTAATTAACTCTACGAGTTTTGATAGTATAAATTTGCATTTGAGGAAATCACAGTGTAGAAATACATTTTTTCAAATTGTAAGGATGATTTAACATTTTTCCTTCTTTAAGTTAAATGGAGGAAGATTTTATTAATTAATCAAATCAATTAAGACTAAAAAATAATTTTAATCATAATATTTTTTTTCCATCTGATTGTGCCGTGTTTTAACATTAGTGTGTTTTTAGACATATTGATTAAATCCAAATCACTGTTAATAACATATAGTAAATTAATAGAACTTGAACAATCACATGGCAATATGCAAAAATCCAATCTCTCACACACACTTACAGTTTTTGAATCAAATGGTTCTATGTGGGTAGTTTTTTAACGCTAGAATATATATTTTCTAACTAATGTCTCAAATTTGTAATCTCTTATTTATTATAGTGCTCTAATTGATTAACTTGATCTTATTTTCTTGATCCAAAAACAAGATTAATAATTTTTTTATATGAAAAAACAAAAATCAAGTTGATCTATTGGATTTAAATTGAACCGTAGTTATAAAAAAACATAAATTAATTAAGTACATACAAATTAAAGATAAAGAAATAGGAATAATTTTACATGAAACAAAAGTTAAACATCCTTAACAACAAGATCACCATTAACGAACTCTCTGTAAGCAGCAATAGGCCAAGAAAATCCTCTAAAGATCAAACCAGTAGCCAAAGGAACATCAATAATAATTTCTTTCATGGCAGGTTTCTTTTCACCACTAATTGCAATCAAATAGCTTCTTCCAACCCACCCAATCCAACCAGCAATGTACAAAAACAAAATCCCTGGAGTTATAAACTCGCCCCAATGCCTTTGATCTCCACTCACAATCAAATGAGGTAGCCCATCTGACCCACAAAGCAACCCTTGTTTTCCATAGTTGTCGAATCGTCGTTTTGTCTTCTCTATTGTCGCTTTGATGGCTAAAGCTGGTGCGCTGTCGGGTGCGTATAGTTTCAAGGAAGACTCAAGCTTTTTAATTGACTGTTTTTGGCGTTTGGCGAATTGTTTTGATTCTTTACATGGGGTTAAGCCGGAGATGTCAGCAACCGCTGGAAGTGGAGCCGATAAGAGGATGGATGAGAGAGCTAATGCGGCGGAGAAAGCTTGGAGTGGCGGTGGGGATTTGGAGGAGGAGGAAGTGTTGTTTTCTTGATTTGTTGATGAACAAACGATTGTTGTTTTTGATAGTTTTGTTGTTGGATTTAATAGTGAGGTGAAGCCAATCTTTGATCTCAACATGGGTTTTGAGAGATTGGGAAGTATTGTAAGAGACATTTTCTTTTCTTTTCTTTTCTCGGAAAAAATGAAGAAGAAGAAGATAATAGTAAGAAGAGAAGGAAAGTGTAAAGAAGGTTTTTAGATTCTGAAAAGAAAGGATTGGTGGTGGAAATGGAAAGTAAAGGTTGATAAGGTGGCCAAAAGCAGAAGCTGAGTTGGATTCTTCTCATTGGGTTTGAGATCCTATTATCTTAATCGGAGATCCTATCTTATGTAATGCTGGATAAGGGGGCCATCATTCAGGGTTGTTCAATCGGTTCGATTCGATATGAACAGATTTCCATTGGTTCAATTCAAATCCAAACTTACTATACAATTCAAATTTATATTGCATGATCGAATCAGTTTTACTTATACGATGTCGGAGATAAAAAACAGTTTTTTATTTATAAAAATTCAAATATGATTTTGATTAAATGTAATTGAACCAAAATTATTAAACCAATATATTTTCTTATTTTTAAAACTTTAAAATCAAACCAAACCGAGTTTATCGGTTATAACTAAATCATTATGTTGGGAAGTAGTTGTTTTCTCATTGATTGCGGCTTGTTATTTTTGCTCTAAGATCACAAGTCTTAGATTTTTTGAGAACAATTTTTTTTAAAAAAATATTTATTTAATATTTTAAAGAAAAAATTACAGTTTTACTTCTGAGTTTTCACATATTTTATAATTTGTCTTTTTATTTTTGGAAATGTAATATTTTATTCATTAAAAATTCACACATTTTCTGTTAATGTTATGTTAAGTTAGTCTCAAATTACTAGTTTAATATATTATTATTACATTATTTTCTTATTTTAAATATTATATAATTACAATATATTATTTTAATAAATTAGAAAACTAAAACAATTAAAAAAATTAAAAAAAAAATTGGAACATAGATTATGATTTATGAATCTTCATAGCCTTCGTCAATCCCAACCTAGCCTGAGCATTGTCGATATTTATGAACTCAAACACCACTGCGACTGCCGATCTTAATTCCGTCAAAGACTTTGCTTTAGGGGTTGTGCCGATCGATTTCAAATTTATGATACAAATTAAGAGGATTTTGAAATTCCAAATATGATGGTTAAAAAATATAAATAAAACTAATAATTTATGGTAGACAGGCCCATGGCCGGTTAGGCTTGTTTGACTTACCGGTTGATCCGGCGATTAACCGACTCAGTCCCTCGACAAACCTATACCGTTAGGGGGACAGTCTAGTTATGGTTCAAGTTATTTTCAAATCGTGAACCGTATTGACCCAGAAATGTTGACAAACCGTACATTCGAACATTTGGTTAACCGTTTTTTAAAAAAATAAAATAAAATAATCGGTCGAACCGTTGATTAACCACGAACCACCAGTTCATCGGCGGGCTGGTTAAAGTTCAATTTCCTCCTAACCATGAATTTGGATTTAAGATTACCAATATTAAAAAGTTAGTACTAACCGATATGAGTTTCTAATAAGTATTAAATATCTTATACAAGTTCTTTGTTTTAGATTTATTATGTGACTGTTATTATTTATTGGTATTATTTCATTAATGAAATTCTCCATATCTTAATTTAAAAAAATATGGAATATTATTATTTTCATCTCATACAAGAGTATAGGTAAGAAATTCTATGTGTACAGTTTGAGGATTTTTTACATACACTTACATCAAACCAATAATAAAAACTATGGAAGTAGAAGTAAATTTGGGTATTTATGAGATTTTATGTGTGGAAATCACTTTTCAAGTTGGCTTATTATCAGCCATAAATCTTTATTATTTTTATATTTGTCTAGAACAAAAAAAAAAAAAGCTTCCTTCAACTAAACACTATAAAATTCATGTATTTTACACTCAAGTAATTAAAATTTAATTTTATCTTCTTAGTATTTTCCACTAACATTAAAGTATACAGAATGTTTACATAAACAAAACATAATAACTTACCTTTTTTCATAAACTTACTTGAGGTCTAATGCATCAATAAATATATACAATTGCACTGTCGCTGACTTCCTGTTCTTCCGGTTCTATAGGAGTCTATGTCTAGCAATGGGTTAGTATAGTTTCTACTTTCATGGGCCTTAATCGGACCCATCCCAGATTCGCTGTTGCTGTTGTTCGTTAGAATCCTCTGTTATTTTTCCAGAAAAATTTTGAAGCCATGAAGTAAGTCAATCAAATCTCCTTTATTTTTTTCTTGATATTTTCATTTTTATTTCCCTATAAAGAACTAGTTGGAATGGATCTTTTGGTTTTAGTTTTGGGTTTTCATCTGTTTTCTTGGAGTAATCTTTATTTTCTGTTAGTGTTTAACTTTTGGAGATTCTTTCGTTCTTGATGAATTTTTGAGAAAATAATAAAAACTTGGCTGTAATTGAAATGTGGTTTGAGTTTAAATTTAATGTGGTTTTTTTAGTTAGTGTGCTCGAATTTTAGTCGCTTGACTTGATGCCTGATTTTTTTTGTTGAATCCAGATACTTGAACAGTATATTAGTTTTTCTGCACTATCTATGAAATATGAATTATTCCTTTGTCTATTTTGGGAGAGTTTTGTTTTAATCAGTGGTCCTTTGAAATGTTGGATTTGAATCGGTATAATTTGAACATTGTATAACACAATCCATGTCATTCATACATTTCATTGTGATCTAATTTCATCGATTCGAAGAAATATTAAAATCCGAGCAGGAGGTAGAGTTTCATAAAATCCATTAATCTTTTATTCCAGCAATCCAGACCACTTGTTGGCTTAATCTTCTGTAATCTTTTCACAGAACCCGGAAGATTTTTGGGTTTTCTCTATCTCTCATTCTTATAAACTTGGCTGCTCTAATGGAGAAAGCAGATGAACATCTCCTTCCTTCTGTATACAAGGAAGTTAGCGAAGCATTTAATGTTGGACCTTCTGATTTAGGATATCTAACTTTCATAAGGAATTTCGTTCGGGGACTAGCATCACCGGTAGCAGGTGTACTAGCTATAAACTATGACCGTTCCACCGTTCTTGCAACCGGGACTTTATGCTGGGCCTTATCTACTGCTGCAGTGGGTGCAAGCCAGCATTTCCTGCAAGTTGCATTTTGGAGAGCCATAAATGGCTTCGGCTTGGCGATTGTGATACCGACATTGCAGTCTTTTATTGCTGATAGCTATAAGGAAACTGCTCGAGGCGCTGGATTTGGATTGATACACCTTATTGGTAACATTGGTGGTATAGGAGGTGGAGTGGTGGCAACAGTTATGGCTGGTCATCAGTATTGGGGCATCCCAGGATGGCGTTGTGCCTTCATCATGATGGCAATATTGAGTTCGATAATTGCGTTTCTAGTTTTTTCCTTCGTTGTTGATCCAAGGAAAACAGCAATTGTCGCCCATGGTGCTCGGGAAAATTCAGATAGGTACTAATCACTTGTTTGTGATTCTCTAGTTTGTTTACCATTTGCGAAATTGTCCTTTTCTTATGGTGATTCAGTTCTTTTTCGCCGCAGGGATAGGGATGAGTTGATAGAAAAGACCAATGCTCCCTCATCTATTTGGAAAGAGTCTTGGACAGCTATAAGAGCTGTAATCAAAGTGAAAACATTTCAGATAATTGTTCTGCAGGGCATGGTTGGTTCGCTACCGTGGACTGCAATGGTGTTCTTCTCTATGTGGTTTGAACTAATCGGTGAGGAAAATTTGCAAGTTCCGTTGCTGGTGTTCTTTGCTAAATCGTTTTATTAAGAAGTGAGTGAATCAGACTGCTTATTTTCATAGAATAATATCTACTTGCATTAATTTTTCAGGTTTCAGTCATAATAGCACAGCGTTCCTCCTAAGTCTCTTTGCTATTGGGTGTGCACTAGGATCGCTGTTCGGTGGACTGATAGGTGATCGAATGTCACAAATCTACCCTCACTCTGGCCGAATCATGTGTGCCCAGTTCAGTGCTTTTATGGGAATACCATTTTCTTGCTTTATGCTGAAAGTAATCCCATTATCAGTAAGCAGCTACCGTATTTTTGCTGTTACAATTTTCCTGATGGGCCTAACTATCAGCTGGAATAGCAGTGCTGCAAATGCACCTATGTTCGCTGAAGTTGTTCCCATGAAACACCGAACGATGATCTACGCATTTGATCGCGCTTTTGAAGGATCATTCTCTTCTTTCGCAGCCCCGATGGTGGGAATTCTTTCAGAAAAAATTTTCGGGTATGATTCAAAGTCTATAGACCCAATAAATGGTTCTGTGCAGCAAGCTTCTGCATTGTCAAAAGGGCTTCTTTCAATGATGGCAGTTCCATTTGGATTGTGTTGCTTGTTTTACACTCCATTGTATAAGTATTTTAAGCAAGATCAGGCAAATGCTAGATTGGCTAGTTCAAAGGAGACAGAAATGATATAGAAAGGTCCCTTTTTTTTTTTAGAATGAAGGATAAATTCATTCATTAACTGCTAAATACTGTTTGTAATTTATTTAAACAAGCTCAAGAGAAACGCATAATTGAGGCTTTAATTAGGCTGATACTACTTTATTTTAGCAAAAAATTATATCAAATTATCTTCATTGAAAAATAATTTCTGGTTTGATTAATATATTTATTTATTTTTATTATATATTGATCCATTCAATTGAGTTTTCTACATCAAGAAATCAAGAATGGCCAAAATAAATAAAAAACTAGCTTAAATTAATTTACGAACTAAAAATTAGACATGTTAATAAATTTTATATTATTTAAATTAGAAAATCTATTAATTAATATTATTATTAGGCGTATATGAGTTTAGAGGAAAAATAAGCTCAAAAATAGCCAACTGGGTATTGGTATTTTTTTTTGGGGGGGCCTTTGTAAGTTGAGAAGCAGAGGTTGTAACCACTTATGGAATTTGTTACTAATATTGGAACAAAATAATTTCATGATTAAGAAGTTTCCCTAATTTGCAATCCTTTTTTTTTCCCAGCTAATTTGCGATCCCTTGAATTCAGATATTTCATCAATAAATCTCACTAATAATTTTAATACTGATTAATCTACTACTTAAGTAGTGATATTAATAATTTGCATGTGATCTAACTAAATAAAATTAGCACTGAAAAGTAGGAACTTTTGCTTTCTTATTACATTATTACAATATTATTAGATTAGATAACTACAAACAGAACATAGAAAAAGAAAATCAAATCAAATTAGGCAAAAACGTGTTGTCATGTCTGCATCACTACCTCGTATACTGGTGTCTGATCCTATAATTCCTCATATTTGACATTTACAAAACGAGAAACCAAAAAAAGAAAAAAAACCCAAATTCACCGATCACCATCGACCAAATCATCAAATTAAGATCTTTATTACTGAATTACGTATTATTCATATCCGATAGAGGAATATGAATATCCGGACTTTGAATATTTTGATTGGGTTTTGGATTAGCTAAGCTAGATCCTAACGTATTCCGGCAAGTAGTGATTATTACAATAAAAAAGGCCAGTTCTTGAGGTCAAACTCTAATAAATATCACAGTTGCTATAAATTTATTGCTTTTCCGGTTTTATAGGAACGTATGTTTAGTGGGTACTATTTGTATTGTTTTCATGGGCCTTAATCGGACCCATCCAAGATTTTCTTCTGCTGTTCTTCGTTTCAAACCTCAGTTTCCCAGAAATCTGGAAGCCATGAAGTAAGTCAAATCTCTTCTGTTCTTGATATTTTCTATTCCTTCAATCTTCAAATTTTAAACAACTTCATTGGATTGATCTTTTTGGTTTCATTTTCTTTTCCAGTTTGACTGGTAGTTTTTTATTGCTCCATGTCCATTATAAGAAGATTCTTGATTTCCTTACCCTTTTCTCTTCATATGAAATAAATACATCTCTGATGTAATTGAAAAATGGTGTTCTTTTTAATTATTTGACTGGTTTTCTCAGCTCTAATTTGCTTGATCTTGAATAATACTTTCCTTTAAAGGATCATTACTTATTTTTATTTGTTTGTTTATATTCCTGCTTATTGGATTTCATTTTGTTGATCAATTTGGGATTTCATAATTGATTGTATAAAAAAGAGGATGAAAATTTAAAATTACTCATTTGGCAATCCAAAACTAGTTGCAAGCAAATTGAAGTATTTAAGAAATTAATTAGAGACCAAAACTGGTTTACTTCCAGAAATGTGATAAAAAATCAAACTTTTTGCAGTAAGAAATTAAGTAATCCTTTGACATATATTGTAATTTTATCACTTAAAGTAGCATTTTTTTTATGGGATTCCTGAAAGTTCATTCCTTTTACTATAGATTATTTTTTTGTGCCTTTGGGAGTATTTTGGTATGTTGATTTCATTGTCTGTATTTGTCAATACTACTCTTCACAGAACAAGAAAGATTTTTGGGATTTCTCTATCTCTCATTCTCATAAACTTGGCTGCTATAATGGAACGAGCCGATGAAAATCTCCTTCCCGCTGTATACAAAGAAGTTAGCGAAGCATTTAATGCAGGACCGTCCGATTTGGGATACCTGACTTTCATAAGGAACTTTGTGCAGGGACTAGCCTCACCTCTTGCAGGTGTACTAGTTATAAATTATGACCGGCCGACCGTTCTTGCGATAGGGACATTATGCTGGGCCTTATCAACTGCTGCTGTAGGTGCAAGCCAGCACTTTCTGCAAGTTGCATTCTGGAGAGCTTTGAATGGCTTTGGACTTGCAATTGTTATACCAGCATTGCAATCTTTTATTGCTGATAGCTATAAGGATAGTGTTAGAGGCACCGGATTCGGATTAGTAAACTTTATTGGTAACTTAGGTGGTATAGGAGGTGGTGTTCTTGCGACCGTTATGGCCGGTCAGGAGTATTGGGGTGTCCCCGGTTGGCGTTGCGCCTTCATCTTGATGGCTACATTGAGTTCAGTAATTGGGTTTCTGGTTTTTTTATTTGTCGTTGATCCGAGGAAAACAATCAGTGTTTCAGATAGGTAGGAGGGCACAAATCACTCGTTCTTGATCTTCTTGTTTCAGTGATTCTTTATGTGAACTGTTGTTTTGATTTTTTATGTGTTTCAGTTGTTTTTCGCATTTTTGATGCAGGGAAAAGGATGAGTTGATAGAAAAGAGCAATTCGAGTACATCATCATCCATTTGGAAAGAGTCTTTGACAGCTATGCGAGCTGTAATAAAAGTGAAAACATTTCAGATAATTGTTATGCAGGGGATTGTCGGCACGCTACCATGGACAGCAATGGTGTTCTTTGCCATGTGGTTCGAATTAATCGGTGAGAACTGAGTAGGACATTTTGCAGATTCTTATTTTTTTAAGTGTTCAGTAGAGTGGCGTTTAAAATAACGTTTTAGAGATTGCAAAAGTGTTTTATACGTAAACTAATATCTAACCAGCCAATCATACCAAACAAAACCCAGAAAACTTATACCAGATTCTGTTGTTGCTCGTTATGATGTTTTTTGCTGCATTTTACTCAGGTTTCAATCATAATAGCACTGCATTTCTCCTAAGTCTCTTTGCTATTGGATGTGCAATTGGAGCCCTTATTGGTGGACTAATAGCAGATCGAGTGTCGCATATTTACCCTCACTCTGGCCGAATAATGTGTGCGCAGTTCAGCGCCTTCATAGGCATACCATTTTCTTGGTTTCTGCTTAAAGAAATTCCATTATCAACAAGCAGCTATAACACGTATGCTGTTACAATTTTCCTTATGGGACTGACTATCAGTTGGTGTGGCACTGCTGCAAATGCACCAATGTTTGCTGAAGTTGTTCCCGTGAAACACAGAACAATGATCTACGCGTTTGATCGAGCTTTTGAAGTATCATTGTCATCTTTTGCAGCCCCATTGGTTGGGATTCTTTCTGAGGAAATTTTCGGGTATGATTCAAAGTCTATAGACCCAGTTAATGGTTCTGTGCAGCAAGCTTCTGCATTGTCAAAAGGGCTTCTTTCAATGATGGCAGTTCCATTTGGACTGTGTGGCTTGTTTTACTCTCCATTGTATAAGTTTTTTAGGTACGATCGTGAAAATGCTAGATTGGCAAGTGCAAAAGAGGCCGAGATGATATGAAAAAGAAGACTTAGTCATTTGAATCTTGACGAAAACCATAGTTTTGTAAATTTTGCTGAGAACTGATTCTTTTTGTTCTTTTTTGGCTCCATTGAAAGATATACACACGCAGATTATTGATTAAGCAATCAACGCAAAGAATTATTAGTTTATGTCAATAATTTGTCACAAAGGAGTTTGATTTTCAGCACATAGAACCTGAATCCGAATCATTCAGCACACTCAGTGATCACTTTTTAAAGTGGGGGGCAACGACAAAATGCAAGCTGTCCAAGTGATCACTTTTTAACTTGATGCAGGGATAAGAATGTTCATAATATGATCGACGAGAGGATGTCATTGGACCAATAAATTGCCATCCATGTTGTATTTTCTGGAAACAAGTAAAAAAAAAAAGGTAAACAGGTTCATTTCATGGCCACGAAATGCCAAAAGGAAAAGATAAAATTGAATCATTCAGATGATAAGAAAGTGAAATAATATGCACAAAAGGTGATGGATAAATTCTCTAAGCCATGCACAGAGCCTAGCCTATGCTTGTTCAACAATAATAGAACGGGTCAACATACAAATCACATCAGATGAGTAGTATGTGACATACAGATCATGTTCTTGTTTTTTAGTTTGCATTTCTAGGAACTAATGCCCCCAACTCCACTCAGAAAAATTGAAAAAAGAACAGACGGAATGTAAATTGCTGATAAATTATACAACCAAAGGCAAATATTCAAGCATGGATATAACTCGTGCGGGATTAGCACTTCGTGCCACCAAATGACAAAAGCTAAACACACCGAGGGAAGAAGGTTTGCCCCACGTATCCTCCAGCCATAGCTCTTCTCACGTTAGACTCGAACATTTTCGGGTTATCTCTCAACACTGCCGCAGCATCATGATTAAGAGGATCCTCATAATTTGGTTCCTACATACATAAGTATGATGAAAATTTTTTAACCCAAAACAGAATGATATCAAATGGTTGCAAAAAACCACTGAGATGTGCTTGCAAACAGTAAATCATAATACCGTAAATAGATGATATAATCCATAAATGATAGTATTTATGTTGAGAACAGGTTTCCAGTCCTCTCGCAAGATGTTGAGGCAGACATTTCCTTCCAAGTCAATGTTGGGATGGTAAACCTGGAGTTGGATGTATGGTGCATAAATATCATTGCAACCTATAGTAATTTGATCAGGAAACTACATTGTAAAACATATATGGTTGTGTGCGTTTACCTTGGTCTTGCACTTGACCTTTGGAGCCTCGTGTGGATATATGGGAGAAACTTGAAAAGAGAACAAGAATGTGCCACCCCTAAATTAAAAGCATTTCGTCAGACAATTGTTTCTACATAATAAATCAAGGAACTTTGCAGATTAAGAATAGTTGCCGAGCAAAAGACTGAATGTCGTTCAAAAAGTTGTAACACAAGGATCTCACTTTTTTGCTGTTACTTTTTGTTTTATAGAGTCCCTAGAATCTAGAGACAAGATGCTCAATTAAAAGGTTCCTTACATATAATATCCTTCATCTGGCCGGATTGAAACCTCGAAATTCATCAGATCATCCTTGCCATTTGGGAATGTTATGGCACAAGATCTAGGCAAATTCAGCTCAGAAATATCTGCACCAAAATACAAGATTTCATGTGTGGAAACACCAGGACATGGGTTTGTTGACGGTATAACTCGACATGGTAACAACATTTGATTTAAAGCTAAACCAACTCATTTCGAAGAATGATTTCTTGGAAAAAGAAAGACAAATAAACATCATCAGTTGATGGTTTATGAACTGGTTCAAGCATCAAACCATTGCTGCAATCTAATCCAAAGGTTTATACAGAGAAAAGAAACATAAATGTAAATATAAGAGCCAGTATTTTAATTAATGACTGCAAAATCGAGGCACAACAGGTCACAGAATACTGCAACCATAATTATGAAGATTACCAGACTAACATACAATTGCCCATTGCAACATCAAGGAAATGATTTCTATTGTAATTTAACATGAGTCTGCACCACATGAGTGAGTTTATATGATATAGAACACCAACAGGTACAAGTTTTCCCAATCTCAACTGTATATAATAAGGTCAAAATTCAATCCATTTCCTCAAAAAAATTTCTCTAAACTAAAGCTTGTATGTTTATCATATTATTTATTTAATGATTTTCCGAAAGCATGAAGCTGGTATATAATCTCTATGCCTTTTCTTTCCAATCAAAACTTCATTGGATATGTCAGCCTATGCGTCACATCTGGTAGAGTAAAAAACACAGAGATACTGATATAAAAGAACCAGGATCTTAACTCAGATTAATTCAACAAAAGAATTCAACAGAATCTGCTAGCTTCAATACAACAGTATTACTAACAGAGAAAAGAAATAACAGCAAGGTAAAGAACTCAAAGTAATTCTGCCAAAAACAACTATATTCCCAATGAATTCATTTGTCTCAAGCTATTACTTACACACAGCTGGTTGTTACCTTCTTGTAACGAACTAATCCATGTCCCATATTCTTTTTCTCCTCACACTTATCTCTCCTCCTAAAGTAACCCATTGCTCCCTTGTAGTTCTTGCACCTTTATCTTCTAGAATATACCACCAGAAACGGTCTCAGACAAGCTTCATTTGTCTCGAGAATCATAACTGACCTAATATGCATTCTCCAATACCTTTGCTTCAAAGTAAAAGACCAATGGTTCATTCTCCTACATCAATGCCTGGTCCCTTCAAATTCCTAATAATAACTTAACCCTAGGAACAGCTCAGAACTGCTCTGGATCATCTCACAAATATTTTTTTTTTTCCATCCAATCTAAAGCAAAACACTGTAAACAGGAGTATTTCAAGGAATTATGTTTTAGAAAATTTGGTGGAAAAATATGCTCAACCCATGGGCTTTAACAGATTTGATAATGTTGATTGTTCGCTGCTTCATGGCAGTGTTCTAGGATGATGAAAAACACAACTACACCATCATCAGTTCTAGGCTTACAGCAATAAGATACCAAAAGAGAAAAAGCCCACATCTCCACAAATTCAGCTATATTCAATAACCAAATTCCTGAATCTACTACATTCATACCGCAAAAAGCAATAGGAACTTGTAACCCCATAGTGTCTCCAAGTTGTAAGCTCAACATATTCTACCAATTAAGTTTCCCAATATCAATTTTATGACTTGTAAAGTAGTTGGAGAACTACATAAACATACTAATTCATTATTGACACAGCTACCAATCTCCAGATTAATAACTAGATATCTAGACCTCTCTTAAACCCAAACCAAAAGAACCAAATATGTCTTCTACATAGTGCAACCAACAGAATCCATTTACTGTAGTATACCTCTTCCCATCAAAAGCATTTACTTCAAAAAAAAAAATAAAAACCATCTGGGTAGACCAAGATGATAAACACACAAACGTACACACACAAAAAAGGAAGAGAACTCTACGCTAAGGAAATATACCATATAAAACCACAAAATCTTATAAATATAGAAGAGACTAACCCTTATGAAGACGCAATTCTCCAGCAGTTTGCTTTTTGACAGGTACCCCTCCATTGGCATTTTCAGCCTGTTCTCTTTGCTTTTCCTTTACTTTGAATAGCCGAATCATAGCTTCCTACAAGCTAAATAATTTCAGTTTGAAAGAAGATCATAGGCATAATCCCTATGCAATAACCCGTAAAGAGAAAACAATTAACCGATCATCAAAGACCAAGAACATAAAATTTCAAATTGAGACAGATCATTAACTTTATAAAAACAAAAGGGATTGCTGCATATTCCTCCAAGAATCGGATTAAAAAAAAAACCCTAATAAAAAAATCTCTAAGTTTAAAAGGCAAATCACATAATAAGCAAAAGAAACAAAAGGGTAAAGAGCAGAACGATAGATAATTGAAAAAGGAAAGAAAGCAGAAGAGTATGGAAAAGAAACTACCTGGTACAACGATGAAAAAAAAAGGAAAAAATTTAAATGAGTGATTTCAGGGAGTAAGCGATGAGAATAGCTATATGTATAGATCGCTAAATTATTATAATAATGAAAGGAATGAGGAGAAAAAAATTAAAATATACAGATTTGGCAGCAAAATGCCGAGAAAAGGTGGACCCGACCCGAAGGTGGGCGTTTTCTTCTGCAGTTCCTAAAACTAGCGTCTCGTCTCAGTGGTCTCACACGGTAAGGATCTGTTTGGAATTAGATTGTTGATATACAAGAATGAAATATAATCGCTTTTTTCCTACGCATATTTGGATTTGTTTTCTCTAAAATAAAAATTGTTTTATATTTCTTAATTAATTAAAAGAAAATTGATTCATATTTTAATTTTTTTTTTAAATTAGGAATGAAGTATTCAAATTCTGGTTTATTATCTATAATTTATACATATAGGATGGGAAATTAGAGTGAAATCTGAATTTTCTCGGCAAAAGAGATGCGCTTTAACCATTGCGCCAAACACTTTTGTCTCATTTTCGACTTACTTGTTTGTTTGAGCTTTATCATAAACTCTGAGAAATCAACAGTCTAATGATCGAAGTGGCAATGGACATCATGGCTTGGACTGCCACATCCAGGTTCAAATCTCCCCTCCAATAACTTCCTTCAAATACGAGGAAAGAAGATTTCGAGTCATACCTTAATAAGTTGCTAATACCATTGCTGCGCCATTATAGTTAAGGTATTTACGAAAAATTTATACAACAATCAGTAGTGGACCTAATTCTTTTTTTATATGGTGTGAATGTAGTAATCATAACTTTAACAACAAAAATTATATAACTCTTTCATTCTACAAAATTAAGATAAAAAAGGACTTTTTTTTTTGTTAAATTAATGAGTTTAATGGTAGGAATGTCATTTTCATAAAAGAAATAGTGTTAAATTTACATTTTGTGAAAATAATATTAACAATAAAATATATTTTGGATTCAAAGCTATGAATTGTTTTCAATTTTAGACAAAAATATAGGCTCAATGTAAATTTTTGTTAATGAAAATCTTACAAATTTTGAAGACAATAAATGAAAACCGGAATCATTTGATTAGTAGGCAACAATGCATCATTAACATTAAAAGTTTCCATAGGAAAAATATAGATAGCCAAAATGATGTGGATGGTTCTCGGAGCCATTAAAAGTATGTGCAAGTGTTTCGCTATAGGCTCAATCTAAGAGCTTTTTGTTAAAAAAAAAAAAAAAAATCTAATAGCATATTAGAAAATATCTAAAAGAAATTTTTCATTAAATTAAATTAATAGATTTTATAAAAATATTTTACAAATCGAGATAAAATAATTTTTAGCATAAGAAACCGAAACGTTTGGCTAAAAAACGAAACGCCGGAAATCATTTTCATCTGCTCGAGCCCAAACTGGTTAATGTGCCAAAACCCTCCTGGGATTACGAGAGAGCCGCGGCAATGGAGAAACTCTCGATCTCGATACTCCTAGCCATCTCACTCCTTCCATTTCTCTCATTCTCTTTCTCGCCGGAATCCCCAACCGATCGACGGATCCTAGTCTTGCTCGATGACTTCTCACTTAAATCATCCCACTCCATTTTCTTCAACTCCCTCAAATCTCGTGGATTCGAGCTCGATTTCAAGCTCGCTGACGATCCTAAGCTCGCACTTCAAAGATACGGCCAGTACTTATACGATGGCCTCGTTCTCTTCTCTCCTTCCGTCGAGAGTAAACTCCGTCGATTCTGATCTGTTTACAATTCAGCTTTCATTGATTTTGCAATTTTTTGATTTTTCTTTTGTTGGTTTTGTCAGGATTTGGTGGTGCATTGGATTTAGCGGCCGTGCTTGACTTCGTTGACTCCGGCCATGACTTGATTGTAGCTGCTGATGCGTCTGCCTCTGATTTGATCAAGAGCATCGGTACCGAGTGCGGAGTTGATTTTGATGAGGTAGGTTTGAAATTATTTTAATGTAGATTAGTTGCTTGAGGTTTCATTTTCCATTCTTAATTTAGTTTGTTAACGGAGTTTGGTCGATGTTTAAGGATCCCTCGGCCATGGTTATTGATCATAAAAGTTACGCAGTCTCTGCCACGGAAGGTGATCATACGTTGATTGCTGCTGATAGTTTCATTGAATCTGATGTTATACTGGGAAAAAATAAGATTGAGGTTAGTTTGATTAAACATTTATCATTCAAGAGTTAAATTTTAGTGATAATTAGCTTATTGTTAGATTGCTATCACTGAAGACTAATCAATGAGTAGAATTAACAATGAAATAGCTCGCAGTGTTTATTGATTATTCTCTGAATATTTACTGTTATGTATTGAACAGGCCCCAGTACTTTTTGAAGGTATTGCACATGCTATAAATGCAGCTAATGGATTGGTAAGGTCTAAAGTGACTTGTTTTATTTTCCACTTACGTAGCAAATGATTATTTACTGATTTACTAATGAAGGTTCTTGATTATGTTGGTGGTATATTGTGTAGGCCTTAAAAGTGCTCTCAGCTTCTCCTTCAGCATATTCAGCCAATCCCAGTTCCAAGCTATCAAGTCCTCCATCACTAACTGGATCTGCCATCTCATTGGTTTCAGTAGTTCAGGTAACTTGGATCAGAGCCGAACTCTCTGACTCTGTCTTCTCTAGTCAACGTCCATCCCTCAAAACGCACCACACACCTACATAGTCACTAACTCATGGTCATGGACCAACATTCATGTGTTGAATCTCAAGTAGAGAATTTTTTTTGGTTTCTTAATTGGCTTTTGCTATTTTTATAGAAAATCTGACGTCTTATTGTACTTACCACTCTATGAGATGAGCCATGTTGCATCAATAAGTTGTAATTGTGATCTGCAGCTGTTGTAGTGGATCAAAATGCTACAATTTAACTGTTGCTGCGTGCAATAATAATTTTGCATAGTACACTACCCCATTAGAGGGCAGTCTGTAGTTGTCGTAAACTTTAATTCTAGCTTTTGATTATGAAGAATTTTAGGAGCAGAATCATCTGGATTAACAATTTTTGGCAATGCAGGCTAGAAACAATGCTCGGGTCATGATAACTGGTTCCTTAGATATGTTTAGTAACAGGTATGTAATTGATTGTTTTCAGCTATAGTGCTTCCCTGGCCAATAGTTATTCACTCATAAAATATTTTCTGTATATGATTCAGGTTTTTCAAATCAGGTGTGCAGAAGGCTGAAAGCACCACCAGGTCATTTAAACTCTTTTTCATATTGCTTTTCTTTTTTTGCATGGTTCTGTTATGGGAGTCCAGGGTTTATCAAAAACTATTGTTACTCCATTGTATTTTTTATTTGTGTGACGATTCCATTGATCAATTAACTTTCAACTGCTAAATATTTATGTGGGTGTGTTGTGGGGGGTACGTTCCTTGATAGTGTGAAGGCTTATTGTTACTTAGTAATACATAATTTTTGAAGTCAGAAGTTGGGCCTGAGAGCCGTGTGCAAGATGGATGCTGATGCTGATGAAGGGGACGGAAATTTAGAATTTTAGAATTTTTTTTTCAATATTTTCTATATCTCTGATTACTTTTGTGTAACGATTGCCAGATTGGGGTATTTTCATTGATTTGGATATTTTTATTCTCTCCTCTGCTGTTATATTCCATGTAATAGAGAGTAACATTTTTTTTGGTAATATTTTGAATGACAGATATGAGAAATCCGGCAATGAGCAGTTTGTGACTGAACTTAGCAAATGGATTTTCCATGAAAGAGGTCATCTTAAGGTGAGATTTGCAAAAGTTATCCTGGATTATTTTTATTTTGTGTTAGTAATATATGGACAGATGGTATTTTATTTTCTGAGCCATGTAAATCAATGATTGTTTAAGGAAGTTTTGGATTTCAATTCAATTTTTTCTTTATCTTTTATAACTAACTTGGAGATCATTCATTGTGTTGTTTTGTCATCTATTGCATGGCAATATTTTGCCATCTACTGTGTGATAATGATATCACCTATTGAATCTTGTTTTTGGATCTTCAGGCTGTTAATCTTAGACACCAAAAAGTTGGGGAAACTGAGGAACCTGCAATGTACAGGATCAAAGATGATCTGGTAGAATTTTTGCTTATTTTGGTATATTTAAGTTTATGCACCGAAAAGTTATGTTGTAAGACTGCACTAATTGCCCCTAATTTTTTTTTGGAATGCAGGAATTTTATGTTGAGGTATATGAGTGGTCTGGGAAGAGCTGGGAACCATATGTGGCCAACGATGTTCAGGTTCAGTTCTACATGATGAGCCCATATGTTTTGAAAACTCTTTCGACTGACAAGAAGGTATCTCTCACTTGGCCCTTGCTGTTTGTTTTACCTTGCTATTGTTTACTCCTGTCAGCATCTTTGATCATTTGTATACTTGCTTTTCAGGGTCTATATCATACATCATTCAAGGTCCCTGATGTTTATGGGGTTTTCCAATTTAAGGTTGAGTATCAGAGGCTTGGATATACTAGCTTGTCTCTTTCCAAGCAGGTAAGCTTCTTCTACTGTAGCAGTGGTTCTCTGCTTTCTTAATTAAGCACCTAGTCTGCTCAATCATTTTAGACCAGTTGTAGTATACTTTTTGTAAGTTAGTAATTTTATATTGCCCAAACTGTACCTAGTTTGGATCCCTAGTCCTTGTTTGGACGGAGTTACTTGAAGGCTTGGGTAGGTAAAGGAAAGTAATGTAATATTAGCAAGATGTATGGGAAGAGTGTCAAATAGAAAGTAACATATGTTTAATGTAATTTTTGAGGAGTTGACAGCCCCCATAAGCACCTTATTTTCCAACCTCCGGATTTGGAGTGTTAGGAGGGGTTCGGAATTTCGTTCTCTATTATTATCATCTATATTTTTTGAAAATCCAACTTTGACTCTATTCTTTAGCAATAGTATACCAATCTTAGTAAGGTTATTCTTGTAATATTGGTAATTAATATTACTTTCCATTACCTTTGAATCAAACAAAGAGAGTTGCAACATTTTTTTTTTACTTCCAAACATCAAAAGAATATTCACATTACCTTATTTTACTTTACATTCCATTACTTTAATAACACCTTGATCATTCTATCCAAACGAAGGGTAGGGGAAGTGAAAGTTAGATTGTTGAGTTACGAAGTTGAATATTCCACTGGTCTAGCTGTATATGCGATATGGGTGTATCACATAACGCCCATCCCAATAATTAATTATTCAAACGCTGTTTGATATTGGTTGTGTGTTCGTGGAGGGGAAACAATTGGAGATCTGATACTAGACTTCCCAAATAAATATAGAATGGATGCTGTTGAAAAGATGTTAAAAAACAGCAGTTGGTCCATAGCTAAGTGGATAGGGCTGATGTGGGTTTTGGATAGAATTGTTCATGGACTTGGGTGTCTGTCCTGTCTCACCTATCTGCTAAAAATTTTGGCCTGTGTTGTATTTTTGAGCCCAAACCTAATTTGGCTCAATCTAGAATAGTCACATTTCAATGGTCTGTCATACCTGCCAAAACTTATAGTTTTCCGTGGGTTTGGTTGGGTTAGAGTCAGGCTTGGACAAAATGTTTTGTAGGCTGGTGCTTGATGTCCAAAAAATTTTAATGTATTATTTTTTATCTTGCTCCTGAATAGCTTCTCTGGGGGAAGAATTTAATAAGTTGTTAGTATATCCTACTTGATTTCATGAGGAGGAATTGTATTTTTTAATGGTTTAAATGAAATCATGAATGGCAGATTCCAGTTCGGCCCTTCAGACACAACGAATACGAGAGATTTATAACAACTGCCTATCCCTACTATGGTGCTTCTTTTGCCACGGTACTTTTCTCGCAAATTAATGCTGTCATTTCTTGATACAAGTTGGGTCATGCATGTGTGCATATACTAAGCATTTTGTCCTGTATATCGCAGATGGCGGGCTTCTTCATCTTCAGTTTTGTCTATCTGTACAACAAGTGAGGTCCAATCATAGAGAGTATTGAATTAGGTTCACATTTTTAATTTGACTTTCAGTCCTTATGGAGAAAAAATTGGGGGCTTTATTACAAAAATTTTCACCTCAATTTTGTTGCTTAGAACAGAATTAGGTTATAATATTATTGTACTGAACTTCCCAGCATCAATTTCAAGTGGTTCCTTCTACCTGCAAAAAGTTGTTGCTGTCTGCCAAACACAATTTGATTAGGTCTAATTTAAGTTCGGTGTTCGGACCTACTTTGACAATATTAGGTGTTTTTAAAATAGTCGAAAATTCTTTGAAATTGCCCAATTGGATGAATGTCTGGTAATAGTAATTTCGTTTTTCTTTAAATTTGCCTTGTCTTTCCTGCTTTTGCAAAGTAATACCAATGACTTGATTATTTGTCACATCACCTTGTGGTTTTACGTATTTTGATTAAGGAGAGTAATTGATGAAATGTCAAGGCTTCTTCTACCTTTGGCATGTAACTCGTGTTACAGTTTTCTTTGGTCGTGGACTGGCTCGTCGGAAATGCTGTTGCAACTAAATTTATTCAAGTAAACTCTTGAGTTTTCTTATTAATTGAATATCCTTAATTTCCGTACTATGAAACCTAATTCTTCATGTTCGTGGTTGCAATGTGGTTTTCTTTTTCCTATGTAGCAATTGCTTGTGTCCTTTTTCTAATGGATGTAGTTACCCATACTATTCAGTGATCAACGGCCGTTAGTACTACAACTACTTTGTAGAGTTAAAAAATGAGTACAAAAATTTCTATGGATGTATGGTTGAATTTGTAGCATAATGCATTTAGAATACAAATGCGAATGCAATCTAAAATCAGTATAGATTGTTTTATTCTGACAGCTATACACTTGATTTTTTAAAGTAGAAAAAAGGTAGAGTTAAAAAATGGGTTGTGTGAATTTAGGTTCATGGCTTCATACCTCTTACCTTCTGAGCCAACCAACCAGATCCAAATTCAAACCCAAATCCTTGTCCTTTTCATCTATTCCATTTCATTCTTCTTACAAAAACTCAAAACTCACCATTTAGAATGATTCAACTTTTCCTCCTAGTATTGATTTTGAATCTTACATGATTCAAAAGTTTGCTTCTATTGAACAAGCTTTAGACGCTGCCATTTCGCTTCGTCAACCGTTCAAAATTCATGAATCAATGCTCCACTCTCTTTTGGACGGCAGTAAGTGAGTCTAGCCGTCACTTTGTCTTCTTGTGTGTGAACTGTTGGCGAAGATGAATCCATGGGAGTGCCGGCTGCTTGTGCGATCGAAATGATACAAACTATGTTACTCATACATGATGATCTTCCTTGTATGGATAACGACGTTCTTCGCTGTGTAAGCCGGCGAATCATATCGTATTTGGCGTCACCAAACATAGCTTACGCAATGAGAATAGTCAATCAATTTTTGCACAAACTACAGAAGGATCATATGTAAGACTCAAGATTGTGCGATACTTAAAGGGAGCATTAGGAAGATGGACGATATTCCAGAAGCAATTGTAAAAGTAAAAAATAAAAGGTTGTAGCACTCTCAAGCGCCGAAACTGAGCTTTAGGGAATTGCTACAACATTGACTTAGGTACTATGGTTGAGGAAGTTATTAGGGGAGATCAGTTGATGTGTGATAATTAAGTCGCAATAAGTATTTTAGAAAATCCTGTGCAGTATGACCGAACAAAGCATGTTAAAATTAACAAACATTTTATTAAAAAAAAAAAAAACTTGAAGAATGAATTATACGCATGTCATTCATACAATCTGAGCAGCAGTTGGCTTGTAAAATATTACATCCATTTGGTATTTATAGACAAAATTTTCATTTTAAACAATTTCAAAGTCAGATAAATTTCCATTTTGGAGAAGGATTTTTTTTTAATAAATATTTATGTTAGTATTTTATCTTTAATAACTATGGTGTGTAAGCATAGGTGAAGCCAGAACTTGAGGTGAGGGGCCCCAATTTTATAGACGATATGAATAACATTTATAACAAGCATGTCTTAGAGTGCAGTCGTGGTTCAAATTCTCATGAGTATGTTAGGATTCAAACTGATGACCTCAACTCACCAACACGCTGCGAATTGATTAGTGTTCAATATTTTCATGTAATATTTATATTTTTAAAATTAGTAAAAGAATATTTGGAATTTTCTCAAAAAACTTCAATATTTGGAATTTTCTCAAAACTTGAATGTTTATATATTTTTATGAAAGAGACGTAATATTTCACTATCATAATTTTCATTAATTAATCAATTGATTTTTTGTAATCTTCTCACATAGTTGTATTCCCATCCCTTCTTTTTTTTCCGAACCTAATAGAAGCAGGTGGAAATACTAGTATTCCCACTCCCTCCTTGAATTTCGATTTTGGGTTAGAAACTCTTTTGAGTTAATGTTCCAATAGAAGATTAACCCATGATCTTTGACTCAAAAGAGTTTCTAATCCAAAATCGAAATTCAAATTATTTTTTTAAAAAAATAAAATTGTTTTAAAGAAACAGCCAAAAATTATTAAAATGTATTGATTGACGAATTGAAATAAAAATCATTTAAATGCTAAATTTTGTTGGTCAACGAATTGAAACAAAAACCATGAACAACAGTCTATATCTGCTAAAGTCGTTAACGAATAATACATTTCTAATTCCGATATTTTAGAAACTATGAACTTTAAACTGTTAAAGTTGTCAACGAATGATTCGTCTCTGATTCCGATATTTGAGGAACCATAAACTTTAAAATTTCTAACGAATGATTCGTGTCTGATTCCAATATTTTAGGAATCAAGAATTGTGTCTCCCATAGTTTTAAAATCGTGACTAGCCTATGTACAAATAACATCAAAATTCTATTGGATTAATGAGCTCATATTACCAACCAGCATAGTTTCTTAAAAAAGAAATTAAAAAATTGGTAGGGAAATGGAAAATCACACTAATTAATTAATAGACAATTAAATTCGGCAACTACTAAAAAAAACTCGTATGCGCACACGACAATTTAAACAACAAGAAATTTTAAATATATAAAAAAAAATTATCACATGCTCTACCATTTCCGCATTGCCTTATAGTGGACACTGCATAAGCCACAGACTCCTGAGACGTTTCTCAATCCTATCTTCTTTTTCTTCCGTTTCCATTTCCACCATGTTTGAAGCTTAATTTCCTCCATTTTCATTCTAACTTTTTCCTATTTCCGAGTTTCGGAACCGTCCACCGGGAAGAAGAAGAAGGAGAGAAGAAAACCGGTTTTTGTTACAGTAGAAACGAAGAAGATAGAAAAAAAAAATGAGTTCTGTGAATTTAGGTTCATGGGTTCATACTTCCTCTGTTTTAAGCCAAGCTACCAGATCCAGATCCAAATCCAAATCCTTATCGTTTTCTCCTGTTTCGATTTCACTTTTTTACCGAGAGTCAAAACGCAGCGTTTCGCATGTTTCAGCGATCGTGACTAAGGATGAGGAGACGATTCAGGACGAACAGAATAAGAATTCAAGTTCTTCTTCTTCTGGTTTTGATTTCAAATCTTACATGGTTCAAAAGGCTAGTGCTATTAATCAAGCTTTGGAAGCTGCTGTTTCGCTTCGTGAGCCTCTTAAAATTCATGAATCTATGCGGTACTCTCTTTTGGCCGGCGGTAAGCGAGTCCGGCCGACTTTATGTCTTGCTGCGTGTGAACTTGTTGGCGGAGATGAATCTATGGCGTTGCCTGCTGCTTGTGCAGTTGAAATGATACATACTATGTCGCTTATACATGATGATCTTCCTTGCATGGATAACGACGATCTCCGTCGTGGTAAGCCGACGAATCATATTGTGTTTGGTGAGAATGTGGCGGTTCTTGCAGGTGATGCGCTTCTTGCTTTTGCTTTTGAACATATTGTTGTTTCTACTTTGAATGTTTCTCCTGCTAGAATTGTTCGGGCGGTAGGTGAATTGGCTAAGGCGATTGGTGCTGAAGGATTGGTTGCTGGACAGGTTGTTGATATCTGTTCTGAAGGTTTATCTGAAGTAGATTTAGAAAAGCTTGAATTTATTCATATTCATAAGACAGCAAAATTGCTGGAAGGAGCGGTGGTGTTAGGGGCAATTATGGGCGGAGGAACCGATGAGGAGGTGGAAAATTTGAGGAAATATGCAAGGGATATTGGGTTGTTGTTTCAGGTAGTGGATGATATTCTTGATGTGACCAAATCGTCTCAAGAATTGGGGAAAACTGCAGGAAAGGATTTGGTGGCGGATAAGGTTACTTATCCTAAGTTAATGGGGATTGAGAAATCAAGGGAATTTGCTGAGAAGTTGAATAAGGAAGCTCGGGAGCAATTGGCTGGTTTCGATCCTGAGAAGGCGGCTCCATTGATTGCTTTAGCTAATTACATTGCATACAGGCAAAACTAATGTGTTGTTGTAGTACAAATTGGTTGTTGATTTTTCATTCTTAGATGAAATTTCGAACTCTTACTGTAGTTTAAATGAAAGCTTACCATTGTATTAAAATCTAGCAATACAATTCAAATAGCAATTTCTCATCTTACTAGTAGTTTATGTTGTTCCTGAATGTTAGTGGCAATTGGATAATTTAATGTTGTTTAACCTCAGTTAGTGTTAATAATCACTTTCTTAAGTTTCTATACAAAAGAAAATGTTAGCTAAGATCCACTCTGATAGGGATGTCTCAAAGCAAGCGATTTCAATTCAATTTGGGGTGATGAGTTCAATGAAGGGGTGATTTTGTTTGCACTTCAGAAGAAATCCTCTGTGCAGTTGCTTCTTGTTAGCGACTTGATTGTATGAGAAGTTGTAGATTTTTATTGTTCTATGATACTCAATGCTTGAAGCATGCAGTTAATCCTGCAAAGGTTGGAGATACCTATGTATCAGGTAATAGTTTATTATATTATGGTTCAGCCTAATATTTTACGAAATGTTTAGAGTTCAAGAATGGAGAAACTTCCCTTGAAGATACTTGAAGCTACTGGTTGGACAGAGCATCGGCGAGGTTGTGGTCCAGGTTAGTTTCTCATTTTTGCAATTTTGTTGTTAAAATTTGATTGCTTGAAGAATGAAGACAAAAAACTGATTAATCGGTTTTTCCAATGCTTGTTGTTATGCTTTATCATGTTGTGGAATTGCTGTTCTTGGCAGTTGAGGATGAAGTCTGCTATTTTTACAGACTGATAATGACAAAAATCTCTCATTTGCAGGAATAAGGAAGAATCATGCTGAAGCAGCAGTTTTTTTGCTGATAATACCACAGCTGTGTCTCATTTTCAGTTCATTGGGTACCAATTACCAGGGTTCTTCAATTTCGGGTACACCCGTGTAAACCGAAGCCGCGGGTGAAACAAAATACAAGTAAACTTTGGTTATAATATAAAATTAGCTTTACCGGGGGGGACGGAACTTGCGAGGTTTTTCATTGCAGAGAAGAAAACAGAAGCACAACCCTTGACTGTGGTGGTGGTCCTGCTATAGATGAGAAAAAATCATAGATAAACAAGACAAAGAGTTCACACATTATTTTCTTTCTTTTTCTGATGGTGCTCAAATCACCGTCGATCGAATACATCATATTCCTATCAAATTCAAAATGGCGGCCTTTCTTCCATTGATGACTCGGTTACAAAGGTTCCGTTTCCGACCACCTCTACGCCGCCGAGTCAACTCATGTAAAAAGACTACTGGAGATTGCTACATGAACCACTCTAATCATAGCGTCCATAAAAAGATCATGCAAGAATGGAAAATTCTAGAGAAACACCTTCCAAATTCAATTTCACTCGAGCTTAAGAGAATCGGATTTAACCCAACTAACCCGCTTAAAACGAACAAACATTTCACCATCGGGTTGAAACGTTTTTAGCTACTTTTTGAGACCGACAATGTACAACCTGAACCCAATTTTGTACACTGCTACCAAGCATTGATTTACAGAAAGAAAGCATAGCCTTTCCCTTGCCGAAAATTCGGGCAAACCAGATAATCACTTATTATCCACAGTGAACTTGCTGGAGCTAAAAAAAGACTTGAGAAGCTATAATTTACTGAACTCTAAATTAAAAAAAGACCTGGCTACTGCTACTGCTACTCTTTTCTCAAGTGATTTCGAGCTATGGTGCTCAAAGCAGGAGCAGAATTTTCCGGAGATCAGGTTTAACCGGGTTATATAGGTTGCAGAATTTGAGTTTATCAATTATTAGAATTATTGCCATGGTTATCTCTTCTAATTATTGATGTAAAATTGAAAAGCTAATTTCCTATCCACACTGGGACTTAGGATTATGATTTCCCAAACTTACCTTACTACCAGAGAAATAAGATGTTGGGGCTTATCTTAAGCAGAAAATTTGTGTGGCATTATGTGGAAGAAAAGTGAGACACAGAGAAGGACACTAAAGATTGCTGGAAATGAAATCCATAATTGTCATTGTCGTATGGACCAGCTCGTTTGAGCGTAATCTTGTGTTGAAACTGAATATGCCGAGCCGAACCAGCAGAAGACAAAACCCATGAATTGCTGACGATTGCTTTCCAGCTTCTTAAACCATTAGGTTTGGCAGTTTTTTATGTTTTTAACATACATTTATTCACTCATATTATTTCATTACATTCTTTAGTGTTTTTTTAAACAAAAAATTTTGTTATCATTTTTAGTTTCTATCTCGTGTTTTAGGATATCACTGTATTTAATGTCATTCTACGGCTGTATACTAATTTGAATCAAGGCATGACATGAAACATTAAGATCTGCATTCATAACCCTTAGGGTGCTATATTACCACGAATCGAGCTTTCGATCTTGTAGTTAAATTGGAACAGTCTTGCCAAGTGTCAACTGATCCAACCCTTCCTTAAATTTAATATTTTGTAATTTTTTCCATTAGTTGATTGGTAAAATATTATAATATTATGTTATAAAAAAATACAATGAAAATTTATATAATTAATATTTTAGTCTTTTATATTTAATAAAAATAAAATGAACTACTTAATTTAAATATTTTACAAAATTAAGTATTTAATTTCTAAAATTTTACATAATTATTTGACATTTGTAAAAATTTAAATAAATTCACATTATGTCTCTTTTTTAAATGTTTAATAAATTATTTATGTAAAATTAAAATATTTAATAGATCATTCATGTAAAATTCAGATATTTAATAGATAAAAAATAACGCGATTATACACTTCATGTTTTTATTGGAAAAAACATATAAAGGTTAAATTATATATCAGTTCATGTTTTATTGGTAAAAACATATAAAGGTTAAATTATATATTTGGCGGATCATAAATTGTATAAGATATTTAAAAATAGAAATTAATCAACATATTTCGACGCGGGCCTGAGGGAGTGGTTGTTAATTAATGAAAGCTCATTACTTTCCTCTAAAAAATACAAGGACTAAATATAGTTAATTATTTAAAATTTTAAAAATTTTGTAGTATTTTTTCTTTTAAATATGCAAATTTACATCAATAAGAAAATAATACTACCGTACTACTATTAATATTATTTAATAATTGATTACAATTTAAATAAATTAACCATTTATCATAGAGCTTATATCAATTTTGCATTAAAACCTTCAAATGGGAAAATTCAATTTATAAGTACTGTCTCTATTTTATAATATAAAACAGTTTTACATAATATATTTTTTAAAAATACTAAAAATCTATCTCATTTATAATTAATTCGATTAAATTGGTTATAATATTCTTATTTTAAAATACTTAAAAGTCAAATATTTATTATTATGATGATTAATATAAATTTTTAAAAAATAGCATTTAATAATATGAAAATTTTGTTATATTATGAAACACAATGTGAAACTTTCTTCTTGTATTATGGACCGGATATATATATCTTATCTGTATTTGTAAGTCAAAAAACATAATTAGACTAATTAGTAATTAAAATGTTAGTATACATTATGCAACTACGTGGATCCTTCTTTCTAAAGCAAAATCCGCAGGTTCCACTTTTTGTCTGCATCAGAGACGAGAGACGACTATTCAGTAGTAGATTCAACCAACAACGCGCAGTTGAATCTTCTACTACTCGAACTCCAAAAATACCCACTTTACTTATCTTATGACCATATATTTTTACCACATTTTCTCTCCATTTTCTTAATGTTCCTTCTCTTACAATCTAAGTTTTCCTTCTAAACCGCCTCCAGCCCTAGCAAAAACTGTATCTTTCATAAATTTTTTATCTTTTTCCACCTTCCTTGACTTCAATCTGTAAATATTGCTTCTGGGTTCGCCGGATCTTTGTTTTTCTGCTCGATCGTTGAAGTTTAGGTTGGATTTGAACTGGGTTGGAGGTGCTTCAAGTTCTTCCTCTGCAAGTTTTACTGTGTAAGCTAATTTTATGCCCAAACCAAACTAGTTTGCTTTGAAATTTGGGGGTTTCATTTAAGTATTATTAAAGACTACTTCTGGGTACTAAGGATCGCAGAAAAAGTTAATTAATTAGGGGGATTTTCCTTTCATTTGCTAATTTTCGCCCAATTGTAGGAGTTTCTTAATTGGGTTGTATCATTTTATTGAAATTGATTTTTGGGGTTTTGCATTTATTGGCATTTAAGCTGAAAAAATCTCAGGTTTGGCCATTTCAACTAAAGAGTTAGATTACTCCAATCTGGTATAAAGGCGTAAACTTTTCCTATAGGTAAAAATACAAAAAAGGAAGTTGTTGGGGTTCTTTTCAATTTGTTGTATAGTATGATGGGAGGACAGTGTAGTAAGAAAAAGGGTGTTGAAACTTCGCCTCAGCCTCCACCTCCACCTCCTTCACCACCACCACCACTTAAAGTTGATAGTAGTTCCCAGTACACTGTAGAGTTGAGCTCTTATGAAGATGCTTGTAAGCTTGATCCTGGCCTGCAATCTTTTGATAGCACCGTCCGTGAAAGGACTAACCATGTAATAAATTCACTTGCTACTGGTGTTGAAGTTAGATCACTCTCGTTTGACTCTCTTAGAGAAGTCACCAATTGTCTACTTGAAATGAATCAAGATGTAGTCAAAGTCATTTTGGAAGACAAGGAGGATATATGGAAGAATAAAGATTTGTTTTCCTTGGTTGAAGAGTACTTTGAAAATAGTTCTAAGACTTTAGAATTCTGTACAGCCCTTGAAAATTGCCTCAAACGTGCTCGGAAAAGCCAGTTGATTGTTCAAGTTGCCGTTAGGCAATTTGAAGAAGAATCAGCATTGCAAGATGGAGTTACAAAGAACAAGTTTGTGAAGACGTTAGAGGAATTACATAAATTCAAGACAACTGGCGATCCTTTTACCGAGGAATTCTTTTTACTATTCCAGTCGGTTTACAGACAGCAGGTTTTGATGTTGCAGAAACTGCAACAACGAAAGAGGAAGCTTGATAAGAAATTGAAATCGATGAAGACATGGAGGAGGGTGTCTAATGTGTTGTTTGTTACTGCATTTGTCTCTGTGTTGATTTTTTCAGTGGTAGCAGCTGCCATTGCTGCCCCACCTGTTGTAACGGCTCTGGCTAGTGCATTGGCTGTTCCAGTTGGCTCGGTTGGAAAATGGTGTAGTTCACTTTGGAATAATTATCTGAAATTGTTGAAGGGGCAGAAGGAGTTGGTTAGCACAATGCAGGTTGGAACCTTCATTGTGATCAAAGATATGGATAATATACGGGTTCTTGTCAACAAATTGGAAGTGCAAATCGAATCTATCTTACAAAATGTTAACATCGCTCTATTAGAGGAAGATGCTTTGCGGCTCGTGATAGATGAAATCAAGAAGAAGTTGGAGATGTTCATGCAGACCATTGAGGATTTAGCCGATCATGCTAGTAAGTGCAGTCGTGACATAACACAAGCAAGGACGGTGGTCTTGCAGAGAATAATCAGGTACAATGATGGCTGAAGTTGCAGTTTAATCAATATTCCACTTTGCCAGCTCGGCTTATCTTGTGCTAATTGATGAGAGGAAGTTCTAACATTTTGGTTGTTTAGACTTGAAATCAACCTATTCAAAAATGAAATATATTTCCAAGCAGGCTTATGCTGTTTTATTCGAAATATTTCTTTGTGATTTTCACTTAATATCTTGTATGGTCATAGTTTGATTGTATCATTCATAATCTACTTCTATGAGATTTTTTTCCCTGGATCCATGGATTTTGTATAACGTATTTCCAGATCATATCCATTAGGTTCTGAATTCAAGATTAGGATCCTGTGTCAAATTACCATACATAGTTTAAACAACATACAGTTCAAATTACTTTGTGATGATCAAGGGTTCCGAGACCTAATAGATATGATCTAGAAACATAGTAGTAGTACACATCATTTGCAGATTCAGTTTTGACAGTTTAACGTGATTTTATTATTTTTAATTAATTGTAGATGTGTCTATATTATAGATACCTAGATTTTTTAGTTAAGTTAAAGTTTTAAACAAGTTATATGAAGAGTGCAAAAAAGCTGATTGTGGCGAGGATGAATGAATATCCTTAGATACATTTTGCAGCTTTCGGAACTACTTTTCTTATAATTAGGAAATCTTTGAATATAATATAAGGCAAATCTGTGCTGTACATTTAACATAGGATTAGTATGGGACCTCTGTTTCATGCATGACTGAATTGAAATGTCACAGTAGTTTTTCATTTCAAAAGATGACTTCTTTCTTTACCTACAAACTCTTTTTTGCTTCTTCTACTGGCAGGATTCAACCCTTAAGATATTAGAATGGAAATTTGAAGTTTTTACTGCTGAAAGCAAATAGCTAATCACAAATTTTTGCTGGTTCTCACAGGGGCATTGAGAAGGAAAGTTTTGTTTTCTCCGGTGGGGAAAGTTTTTCCCTTGACTAGAATTTTCATCAAATTCTTTTATGTTTAACCAGTTTTTAAATGAAAAATAGCAAGGAGATGGGTTGATCTAAGCCTAAGCTGTTCGCTGGTGAGGATTCGGTTCGGCCAATTTGGTACGATTAAGAAATGGTAAAATTTTGTTTGGCATGTGAAGGAAATGGCATTGGGTAGGAATGCTCTTTCAAATATTTCATTCGGTGTAAAGCTACTTATATACAAGCATAAATATCTGAAGTTAAGAACAAGTTCATATTACAATTTCGAACAAGGTTTTGGAAATTTTCAACCAATTCTGCTTATTAAGCCAGAAGCCAACCCTTCTGATCACCATCTTTTTAATGCGTTGTGTATAACTGGATATATAATCGAATGTGGGTCTTATTTTTGTGTTTAAAATTTTTTAATTAGGGTTTTTTAGAATGATCAGAAGGCACATGTTAATCTTCATGTTGTTCGGTAGCCGTATCACAACTGAAAGTTCGGATATCCAAACTGCTGAAATTATCCATCGTTTTCCCAATGTGCTCCGGCCACTTTCAGGTGCCAATGTTGACACTATTGGTTTCGTTGACTGAAAAACTTGATATCTGAACCGTTTTTAAAGTTTTTTGGTGAATTGATACTGAACCATATGAAATTAATCTATATTTGGAATCGGATTCAAATTCTATTCAGATTTTATTGATATGGAGTTTTATGCTGTTGAAATTCCTAGTGACCGGAGCCCTTTTCTGGTGAATTCCGGCAATGCTATTTTGAGATAAACAATATATAAATAACTTGTAAGCAAAAATTTAAATAATTAAATATAAACAAAAGACTACGTGCAAGTTTAAACATAATAATCAACAGTGAAAAAATTTAAAACACTGATAAACAAATTAAAACAATGGTAAACAATGTTAAATGAATTAAAAGCAATAGTAAAAAAATATATTAGTGTATTTTTTCAGAATTATTATTTTCAATGTTACCTAATATGTAACCAAAAACATTTTGTGTATAGTTTTATAAAAGAGTTTTGAATTAGTTGAATACGCATTGATTTATAAAACTTTATCATAATTTTTATCTTCTTAATTTATATTTTCATATTTATATTAGATGAGTTATTTAATTTGGTCTAGTTAATAGTATGATTTATGGCAAATATATCTTCATAGGCCTTTATAAACTTCTTCTTCTTCTTCTAGTTTTTTTTTTAGTATATCATTTTATTTTTGGCATTTGGGTTACATATTTTTTTCCATTATCATTCTATAAGATAAATAATCGAAAACCTTTTAAAATATTAAATTTTTTTGGAACTTTATTACTTGTAACGGTTCAAAAATGTCATTCTGTATCTCTTCAATTTAAAACATTAAAAAAATTATAAAAATATACAATTGAATGCAGATATATACATTTAAAATTTCTCTTTGTCCAAGTTTATAAACCAACTTTAAACAGTTGCACATTAATTTCACAGAAACACAAAAGAATAGAATAATATAAAAATTAGAAACAAAAACATATGATTTTTAAAAATTTAAAAACAAAAAAGTGGAGTATGTAAACCTATATATAGATTTAATAATTTAATAATTTACTATTATTGAGTCATTAATTCTACTTCCGTCCAACAGTTGCATCTGTAAAATTCGCGCGCTCTTACAATATTACTCCGATTAGTGTAGTTCTTTTAGACATCCAAGTTCTTATCGTCAAATCTTCACATATGTTTCATTTCAATGGCATCAACAAAAATTCTAATAAAATCTTTAATTTCTTCTTCTACCTTTAACGCTCTACATTTTCGTTATTTCAAAATTTCCAGAAAATCTATTCATTCCTTCCACCAATTTAAACCCAGAAGTTCCATCACCAAAAATTTGGAAAAAAAGGAATGCGTAAAAGACCCAAAAGTTTATATGAGGGATACGATTTCAAATATTTACAAAATCTTGAAATATTCAAGTTGGGACACTGCAAAAGATCAAATATCAAAATTAGGAATAAAATGGGATTCTTACACAGTCAATCAAGTACTTAAAACCCATCCGCCGATGCAAAAGGCGTGGCTTTTTTTCAATTGGGTTTCTGGGTTAAAAGGGTTTAAGCACGACCAGTTTACGTACACAACAATGTTGGATATTTTCGGCGAAGCGGGTAGGATTGCGTCGATGAATCACGTCTTTAAGCAAATGCAAGAAAAGGGAATAAAGATCGATGCTGTTACTTACACTTCTCTTATGCATTGGGTTTCGAATTCTGGGGATATTGATGGGGGAATAAAGATTTGGGAAGATATGAAGGAGAATGGGTGTTTTCCTTCTGTTGTTTCTTATACGGCTTATATGAAGATTTTGTTTGATAATAATAGAGTTCAAGAGGCTACTGATGTTTATAAGGAGATGCTTGAATCTGGCATTTCTCCGAATTGCTACACTTATACTGTTCTAATGGAGTATCTTATTGTAGCTGGTGAGTTCTATTTTTGCACTCTAAGTGTTTGTTATATTTTCAGTGTGAGCTTGATTCCTGATACCATATATTTTCTTATTATTGCTCATGGTTCTTGGAATTCATTTTCTCAAGTTTGATTTTGCTTGAAGTGAGTTTTTTAAGATTAAATGACAAAAAATTATATTAAGAAGTTAATAAAAATTTGTTCAATTTTGTCATTTGTTAATGTACATCTCATGTCTGCTGTGTCTCAACACCTATATGTTTATGTCTCTCATTTATCAGGTTGTTTTTTGCTTGGTTTGTATATTAATTTTGTTTTTCACAATCAATTATTGTTCTTCATTATTTTTAGGTAAGTATGAAGAAGCCCTTGATATTTTCAGCCAAATGCAAGAAGCAGGGGTACAACCTGATAAGGCTTTATGTAATATTTTGGTTGAGAGATGTTGTAAAACAGGTGCAACAAACACAATGACCCAAATCCTTTACTATATGAGAAACAATCATCTTACTCTCCGTTGCCCTGTCTTTTTGGATGCACTCAAAACTCTAAGAAACGCTGGTGAGAGTGAGTCTCTCCTCAGGCAAGTTAATCCTCATATTTCTAGTGAATCTATTGATGGTTATAATTCTTTTAATTCTATTTCAAATCCTGCTGAAGATTCTATAGAACAAGGTCTATTATTGATTCTCTTGAAAAAACAAAATCTTGTGGCTGTTGACCGTTTACTTGCCGAGATAATTGATCAGAATATACTTTTGGATTCATGGATTGTCTCAACCATTGTTGAGGTAAACTGTTCTCGAAACAGGCCAGATGGTGCTTTATTGGCCTTTGAGTACAGCGTGGGAGTAGGCATAGTCATCGAGAGAACAACGTATCTTTCGTTGATAGGCAGTTTAATAAGATCAAGTACATTTCTGAGGGTTGTGGAGGTTGTCAAGGAAATGCTTAAGGCTGGTCATCCGCTCGAATTGTACCTAAGCGCCCTCTTGATTTACAGGCTTGGCTCTGCAAGAAGGACCACTTGTGCTGCAAAGATTTTTAATTTATTGCCTGTTGAACAGAAGTGCACTGCTACTTTTACTGCAATGATTAGTGTATACTTCTCTGTTGGTAGTGCAGATAAAGCACTTAAAATTTACAAAACCATGCAAAAGAAAGGGATTAAACCTTCTTTAGGTACATACCATGTTCTATTATCTGGTCTTGAGAAATGTGGTAGAATTTCTGAAATAGATACTTACAGAAAGGAAAAGAAGTGCCTGATGGCTACTGGTTACTGCTCAGATAGTGTCCCCATGGAGGAAAAGATCAGCGACCTTCTTTTCGCTGGGGGTTTGGTATCGTAGTTATTTTGTTTTCAATATCAATCATTACCTCGGCAATGTGCTCAAGAAAAATTATGTTAATTTCGATTTAATGATGGGTATGCTGAACTGAAAAAGTACAAATGTGCACAGGAAAATGGCTATCATTAGCAGCTGCATTATGGATTTCAACTCTGGAGATGCTCATTCTAAAAAACCATTCTGAACATTGTCTGTTTCAACCATAGGGCATTTTAGCTGAGAGAATTATGTTTTTTTGTCATTTCCAAGTTCTTCTTGACTCAACATTGGTTTGAGTTGATGATCCAAAAGTTCATGACCACTTGATCAATATCATGCGATGATAATCAAAATCTGGGAATCAGGACAATATGCTACTTCAACTTTTATTTCGCTGCAGATTCTGGTTTAGAAATGAATCAAATTCCTTGGCTTCTTGGAATTAATGTCAATGACAATAAGCATACTCTGAATCAGGCAAGTGCAACTCAATGATGTTCAATCTCAAATCTCTGATAGGCAATAGGATTTTATAATGTATATACTTGCTGGAAATCTTTTGTTTTACCATTTTTAGTTCAGTTTGCATTCTAGCGATTACAATGCAAAAGATTTCGCTCATTTTCCCTGAATACTTCAGATGAAAGCAAACATCTGAACTAGTTCACTGATCATAGAAACTCTGTAAAAAAAAAAAAGAAAAAAGAAAATTTTTCGACACAAGGCAGCTCTATATTTTATTTTCATTGCTAATATGCATTTTTCTCATTAATTAAATTACATATCAAGGTCTAATAATATACATTTCATTCATTTGAATGTGAATTAGATTCACTGGCCAGAATAAAGACTAAGCCCTGGAAGAGCAACCAGGAAGGTTCAAGCATGTCTCTTGTTGTGGGAACATTATCTCTTTGAGGTTAGTCTTATGTATATTCTTGAATTATTGTATATTTTTGTACTGTTTTCTGCTTAGTGTTATTAAATCAAAAAAAATTGAATTAAGAATTTCATTTTTTTGATTGTTCAGTGCAACCCACTTGGCCTGCCTGCCCATGCCATGTGATGAGCTTTTACAGGCATCTGTTTAATCATTTCCAAAGAACTTGGAATCTTTCTTGTTTTTGTAAAAAAATTTGCTCCCCCATCTCAAAAAATACATAAATAAAACAAGATTTCTTTTAGTTTTCCACTAAAGCAAAGATTAACTTGATTCTTAAACAAGATTTAAGTTGATTTCAGGGTAAGCAATCTCTCAAATACATAATTTAAATTTTAACCTTTTTTTTTTTTTTTTTTGGTCTATTCTTTAAGAGCATCCACAATAGTGTTGTTTATCTTTTTGGAAGTCCCAATCCCAAACCCACTTTAGCAATTGGAACTCAATGAAAATAACACTATGTTGTGGTTGTGAAATTTTTTGAATTGGGACACTAAAATCGCAAATTAATCTACACAATGTGGTTGAAAGAAATTGAATTTCAGAACTTCACATTTTCCGTGTAATCTACCATTTTGCATTTCTTTATTATTGCAAAAAAGAATTTTGATAAGAAATCTTAATATAAGTTGATGGAAATGAACGTGAATGGTTCTTGGAAGGGAATCTTGAAATCTTATCCATTGTGTTTGTGTATACTGGTACTAACTAATTAAACAAGCAATTAGTAGTATTATCAATTAAACATTGTTATGAAAATGTTAATCCATAATTCCTGATTACCCAAGTGGGTTAGCTTCAACCTGGAGAACGGGCGGGACGAGTAGTTTGACTTTTGTACTTATTTGACAACCTCTATCAAAGACGTTTGGTTCTAATAATATGTGGCTTATCCAATGTTTAGTTGCCTCTTAAAGAATAATATATTTATTTATTTTAGATTTTATATTTGGAAGAATTAGATCTTGAATATTAGGAGAAATGTGCTCCCGTAACTAAGAAACGCAAACTATATTCAAACGGTGGTAAACTTCAAATACAATCCAAAAGCCAAATACGACAAGTCCCGCACATGTCGATATGTTGTCGTGTTGCTATCTAATTTGCACCTTATAATATTAAAGTTAGCCATTGCTACCGTAGCTTCTTTGTATTTGTAGTATAATATTATAATAGGGATGAGGTACGCCATAATTAGCTTCATGTTGAATGGTATTTTCAAAATTTTTTCAAGCCATCACAGCACAGGTCTTTACATTTTTCTTCTTTCTTTTCAAAATCACACTTGAAAGTTTGAATTTTGGTGATTATGTGTAAATTTATAGAATTTTTGTAATTTTTTCCAATACTAAAAAGTCAATTTTCCTTTATATTAAGTTATACGAAGTCAGCCATTTACGAATATTATAATCAACATCATCTTTTGAAATATTAAATAAAAACTTGTTTAAGTTAACATCATCTTTTGAAATTGTTTTCCTCAATTAGCAAATTACATCATCCATCACTAAAATTAGTTGTCCATCAATGACTCCATTTCTCTTTCTTTCGTTTAAAAAATAGTATATGCCATATGATTCAGCTTAATTATTCACATCAAATAAATCCATTCTTCAGCAATGGGATTTATATTCTATCTTTCACAATTTTATTAAATATTGTCGCAGGCCGGCCACTAATCTTCACATTCCATTCCGGGGTGGGGGCTGGGTCTGGTGGTAAGCAGTGTCAAAGTGCAGGCAGTGGATGCGTGTTCGAAGCCCACATTCAAAGTTAAAAACTCTCCCTCCTTGGGGGTGTGTGTGTTAATACACATGTGGCAGAAAAAAATAATTACACCTGATAATAATAATAATAATAATAATAATAATAAAGTTTTTGAATGAAATAAAATAATAGTAAATGTTGGACGGATAATCGACACTGTCTTCTGGGTAACACAAGTTGGTGGCTATGAAAGTGAAAGGAAAGAGGGAACACCTCTCTCAATATATAATATCTTCTATTTTATATTTTTGTATGGTGGAATGAGGACCGTCCATTTAGAAGAAATATGTCAAATTGATTTTGATAGAGATGCAGTTTTTGTTGCTAAAACTTGTTTTTAATACTTTATTCAATTACTTGCAAAGCTAACCTACCAAATTAGAGGCAGACAGTAATTAATAGTAGTAATTGCTGATAATTACGTGGACTTCACTAATGAATTTTTCTTTTTTGATATTATTATTATATAGGAACTTTTATACCAAAAAACAAATAATTAATATAAGATTTTTTATACATAAAAAAAAATAAGATTGTTTTTAAGTATGTAATTATTTGATGAATGTGGTTTTACCTGGGCCAATTAGTTTATTTACATAAGATTCTTGAACTTGCCAGGTCATTAACATCATTTATGGTTTGCCAATAATAATTTTGTTGCTGACCAATATCCACATCATTTTGCTTTCAAACGTTTCATAGACATCCACTGAACATTTAATTAAAATTATTTCTACTGCCAACAGCATCATTAATCCGCTAATAAAATATTTTCTAATTATAAACTAAATTATACACCAACACATAAAAATATATAAATATTTAAAAAAAATGACTCAATTAAATATCTGGATGTTAAACTTAATTTACTCTATATATATTAACTTTTTTGAAAATTTTTAGTGATACGTAAAAAAATTTTAATTAAAAAAAGTTTTTGAGAAATTTATTTTCTATAATATAAATGCATTAAATTGTGTGATAAATAAAAGAGAATAATATATGTTGGTTGAGCAATAATGGAAGAAAGAATAACAGCATAACAAAATCTTGAAAAACTAAGAGATGAGATAAGGTAAATACATAGTCCCATAAATTGTTCCCTTATTGTGGGAGGGAGAGACTAGAGAGGTTCCTTCAACTACTCCCCCTTTCTTTTCTTTGTCTTTTTATTTTTATTTTTTCCCCCATTTAAGTTACAACTTATTTATGGCCAACATTTAATTTAAAATTTTGTCTTTTGTTTCTTAATGGACTTTTTAATTTTTCTCAAGAATAATTTTTTTTTTTTTACTCAAATGTTTAAAAAAAGAGAGAGAGAGAGAGAGAGTTTAGTTGACTCTGCTTTAAAAACAAATTTGCTAAGTTTTGAGCTAAGGTTTGCTAGGGTTTGTTTATTATTTGCTGTGAATCATGAAGTTAAGCTATAAACCAATCATTATGTGAAGCAAATCAGAATTGTGCCCGTAGAGGTCGGTTTAAGGTTAAACAAAATTTTGAAACTGTAAATTAATAGTTTATTGAACCATGTTTGAATTGCACATGAATTAAGAAGTCGAACTGAATCATGAGTTAGTTTCTACCCACCAGTTCAGTCCTAAGCTATGACTATCGCTATTTTAGATATAGTTTTGTCAAATGTAAGTGAAATATCAATGATAAACATTGATTAGTGTGAAAGTAAAGTATATTTTTTTAGTGCAATTGAGAATTCATAGGTATTTTACATTTTTATGTAAATATTAATTTTATTTTTTGGTGCAATTTTAAAATAGTTTTTATGGTATTAAGGAGTGAATTTTACAATTTGATAGTAAACAGCCCTTCAAAAAATATTTGTTCAATTCTTCCAATAATTATTATGGGAATAGTCATAAAGATGGTAAAAAAAAAAAAACACTTTAATTTAATCATTAGTTCAATTGTCAAGCAACTTAAATAAATTCACTTAAATAGATGTCGGATTCAAGACTTATTATATATGTAAATATCTTTGTTGAGAGATTTACCCACCATCAATAAGTATGCAATCAAGGACAAACATAGATTAATCAAGACAAAATCCTAAAGAAAAAAAACACTTAATTTAGTCTTATAAAAATATAACTTCACATAACAACAATTCATTCTATAAATTGAATTTCTTTTTTATAGTTATAATCTTATGCACCCAGATATAAATACGATTTCGAATTTAATTAGTTAAGACTCGAGGGTAAAGGTATTACCACCATACTGGCTCCAACCACATCTATAAATTGGAATTGTATGATTAACAAAATATTTTTTTTGAAAAAAAATATGGGCATCAAAATTATTGGAGATTAATTCTAATTAGGTAAATATCATCTCATGAATTTAATCAATGTTCAGGCATATATACTTCTTATGCTACCTCCAACTCCATCCATTTTAGATATTTTTTTCTTTTATTTTTTAGTACACTTTTTGCTAGTGGAATATAATCATTGAGCCTAGTTGAACTTAGTGGCATTGCTGCTACAATGTGAACCTACTAATTACCCTAGTTTTAGTAGTCCAATCATTTTAATTATATAATTGCTTAATTATGAAATTAGTAACTAGTTTAGACTACATTTGCCACCTAGTTAATATAATCCCAACAAATTAAGGCTTAATTAGGAATATATCATTTTTGGTTGATCTAATTTTGTACTAAAAGAATATTTAGATTACCCTAATTAAGGCCATGCATCTGTGGATCATAATTGATTGAATTTTGGCATCTGTTGTAGGGAATAGGGAGGAGTTTTTAGATGTCAAAACTTTGGGTCATTTCTTTGTCTAACTTTTTTTTATGACATAAAATAATATCCAACCATAAATATGCCATTTTTAAACCACTAAAATAATTTATGTGTCAAATATATACATTTTTTCTTTACATATTACATACATCTCTTTGTTTGTTTATTTATTTGCACCAAAAGGAAAAAAAAATTGTGCTACAGTAAGAGAAATAGAATTTTACTCTAAATACTTTAGGAATATTTTTTTGATAAAATATTATTTTTAAAAATATAACTCTTATTATAAAACAATGGAATAAAAAATATAAAAATAGAAATTTTTTTTTTTTTTACTTTAGGGTCCTTTTGTCAAACTTGTTGTAAAACGTGATTAATTAATTTATTTGCAAAGTATAAAATGTGATTAATTGATTTATTGGCGGAAGTATAAAATATGATTAATTAATTATTTTGTAAAACATGTGTCAATTAAAATTAAGTTTTTAGAACGTGTTTCCAATCATCAAGATTATGTTTCTCAATTCTTACGATAAGCATGATTATTGTTGCATTAATTTGACTCAATCACTTACGTATTCTTTTAATTTATTTTTTAATGGTTTTCACGGCAACCCTTTGGAGTATGGAAGGACGATACATATCAAGAACACAGAATTATACGTTGGCAAATCAAAGGATTGAGCTCTAATGGGGCCTATAGAGATAACAAATTATTACGATTCAAAAATAAAATAAATATGATTTCAACAACGTGGAGGATCAATTTTTTTTTTTTTTTAAAGGAAAATTGAGGAAGAAGATGAAGATAAGAAAATATATATATATATATATATATATATATATATATATATATATATATATATATATATATATATATATATATATATAGATGGGTGTTTTTTGATATATATATATTTTGTTATATATATAAATAGAAAATATATAGTAGATCACA